>PVJX010046954.1:0-12087 GCA_004027295.1 Dolichotis patagonum | reverse complement strand
ATCTGCAAATAATGACAATCTGACTTCTTTCTATCTGTATCCCCTTTATTTCTTTTTTAGGTCTAATTGTTCTGGCTAATTTTTGAGAACTATAGGGAATGGAAGTGCTAATAGCAGGTATTCTAGTCTTGTTCCTGATTTTAGAGGAAAAGCCTTTAGCTTTTTGCCATTTAATATGATGTTGGCAGTAGGTTTATTGCGATTGGCTTTTATCAAATTGAGATAAGGTCTTTCTGTACCCATTTTCTTCAGTTTCTTTTTTCTAAATCATGAGTGAATGTTGACTTTTGTCAGTTGATTTTGCTTTTTCTGCATCTATTGAGATGATCATATATGATTGCTATCCTTAATTCTGTTCATATGGTGCATTACATTTATTGGTTTGCGTATGTTGAACTATCCCTGCATTCCTGGAATGAATCCTATTTGGTTATGATGTATGATCTTTTTGCAGATTTGCTGTATTCTGTTTGCCAGTATCTTAGTAATGATTTTTACATTTTATATTAAAGAGGTTGGCCTGTAGTTCTTTTTGTTGGTTGGTCCTTTTCTGGTTTTGGAATCAGGGTAATCCTTCCTTTCAGGAATGACTTTGGAAGTACTGCTTTTGTTTTGATTTTATTAAAAAGTTTGAGGAGTATTGGCATTAGATCTGTAAAATTTTTGTAGAATTTATCAGTGAATCTGTTGGGATCTGAATTTTTTTCCTAGTTGGTAGTTTTTAAAATTGTTTCTTCAGTTTCATTGACTGATACTGGATTATTCAGGATTTCTATATTTCCTTGGTTCAGCTCTGGTAGTTCATATGTATCTAGGAATCTGTCCATTTCTTCTGAATTTTCCATTTTATTAGAATAGAGGTTCTCAAAATAGTTACCAATGATGATCTAGATGTTGGCAGAATCCATTGTGATTTTACCCTTTTCATTTCTAATTGCATAGATTTGAATCTTTTTTTTCCCTATTTTGGTGAGATTGGGTAAGGGTTTAAAGTTTTAATATTGAGTTTTAATTTTCCCTAAGTTGCCCAGGCTGGCCTTGAATTTGTGATTCTCCTGCTCCGTTCCCCATGTGAGTGCGCATACAGGTATGCGTCACTACATGCAGCCTAGAGTGCTTTCTGGTCTCAAATTAATTATGCATCACTTATAAGGAACATGTGTTTGAGACACCAATGCTTTGATAAGCTATGGATGTTAAACTTCAGCAGGCAGAGTGATAGCTTGGAAAGGGCATTGCACCAGGGGTAGAAGACTTGGCTTTGAAGTTACTTTTCCCTTGGACAAGTCACTCAACCTCTTTGATCACCAGTTCCCTAAGTCATTAAATAGATATTATCTCCTGAAGCTGTTAAATAAAATTTTAAGTACCAAGCTGTTGATTTTATATTGATTTTATTATTTGCTGAGTGGGCCAGTGTTTTTATGTCATTTGGTTTTCACCTTTCTTGTTGCGTAAGTTAGAAGTAGTATTCTGCTTTACTTACTTGCAAACTCCTTTCTTATACTTTTAAGATTGGTGTTAAACTTTTTCTCTGAAAATTTTCTTTGTGACATCTCAGGATTTTTTTTTTTTTGTATTTTGTATCTCTGTGCATGTGGAATACTGTATTTATCTATCACACTTGCCTCCTTCCCAGATCAGTGATTTTTCAACCAAAAGAAGCATTTCCTGTCTAGGGTAGTGTAACGTATTCTCAGGGTTGGGATGGGGTCTGTAGACTGAAACAGGCGTGTGTATTATCTACTGTGTGCAGTCTACAAGAACTCCCACTCTCAGCGTGGTCATAGTATTTTGTTTATTTAGAATTGTAAATGACCAAGGAAGATGCAGGATTGTTATGTTGACTGAAATTGGACATGGGTTGAAAAATGGGAGTAAGTGCTCAGGCACTGGAACTGTGTCTTCTTTGTCACTTTATTCCTGGCATTTATTGTGGTGTTTGGCACCTAATTTGTACCCTGTCAGTAGATGTGAAATGGAAGAAAGGAGTGTTTGCTTGCCTAAGAAAAGGTTGATCGTAAAAGCACTGAAAAATAGCTGGGCTTGGTGGTACATGCCTATAACCCCAGTACTTGGGAGGCCGAGGCAGGAGGATCATTTTGTAGCCTGGGCTACATAGTGAGTTCAAGGCTACCTTGTACTACAGTGAGACTCTGTTAAACACACATATACACACTGAAATAAAAATCTTGCGTTTCTTGTCTTGGATTTTTTTCTTTTCCTCCTTACTTAGAGAAAATGTCATTTTATGGTTGATAAAATTGAACACAGTTGAAGACTTTCGTAAAAGCTCATGAGGAATTTTGCAATTGAATATAGCTATATATATCTATATATATCTATATATGTTTATTGTATGTTATATACAGTATTATATATTTATAAACATATTTATTTCTGATCTCTGGAAATTCTGAAGGAGCCCGGAGGGAGAGGAACAGTGCCGCCCTGGGTGTTGCCTGTCTCCTACTCCAGAGAACTCTGAAGATTGGAATGGTTTCTCTGTTATCAGGTTATCTTTTCTCTTAGGAGTGTTGGTCAAAGTGTCAGATTCTTCATCTGCCATCTTTGCTTTTTATTTATGTATTTTTAACAACTTAGTGTTGATGATTCCACATGTTCTGTGCAAGGAGCTGGTTCTTTTAACATAGAATAAACTTTTTACATTAGTTAGGTTTTAGGCTGGCTTCTTACTGACATTGCTTATGGTCAGATTTCCTAGCAGAAATTAATTTCATCAGTAATACAGAAACCTCAGCCCCAAGGTTCTCCTTCTCTGGACCTTTGTTTTTAAAACCTATTGGCTTTTGGCCTTTACTCACAAATTTTATTAAGATTTTTTTATTTTATTAAGATTTATATAGCAAGACTCAAAGCTCTTTTCCTTCCTTTTTAATAAAAACAGCTTATTCATTATACCTTTCAAAGTTCAACAAAATAAAATTTTTCTTTTACCTTTCAGATGAATGAATTAAAATGATTTATATGTAGCTATTCACAATATTTATTAGATTTTGCTTTGTGCAAGGTATGGAGATGTTTCTTGAATGGATACAAAGAAACATGAGACAGATGATTACCTAATTCATTTATATTTTGTAATATAAAAATAAAGAATAAAGTGTTAGATGTCATGAATATGAAAACATGTGATAATGGGTTTCATGGTTTTATTGTTGGTGAGAAATTTTACTGTTTGAAAGATGAAATTTCCAGGAAATATGTTTATGTTCATTGTTTTTTTTCCTCAGATAATGGCTCTGGATCTGGGGAAGGAGGTAAGTGTCTTAAAGGGCATTGGCTTTCTTTCACTTTGCTTTTTCACAACTTTGAGATGTAATACATAAACCACATGGTTCACCCATTTAGAATGTACAAATCAGAACTCTTTGTATATTCAGAGTTCCACATACATCACCACAGTCAGTTTTAGATATTTCTTTGCCCTAGAAAGGAATTATTTGCCCCTTAGCTGTCTTCCATAAACCCTCCGTCCTCCTTTACTTTAGATGTTCTCTGTGTCATGCAGTTTTTTTCACTGAAGGTTTCTTGTTAGATTAAGGGGAAATTGCTGTGGCTTCTGTTGGATTTTTGAATTATAGGGTTAAAAATAACTCAAGTGAGGGTCAGGGAGACAGCTCAGTGGCATAAGTGCCTACCTGGTAAGCACAAGGTCCTGAGTTTGGTTCCCAGTAACCCCCACCCCCAATAAGTCAACTGAGTTGTACGTAGAAAATGGAAAACTTTTGGAGCAAGTCTGGTGGAATTTGAAGTTCATTTTAATCTTTTAAAAACATTCCTTTTTAACTTTATTTTACAAATACATGAATTAATTATTCTTGGTGTTTTTAAAAAATTGATGCTTAGAATAGCAGTGTTTAAATGTTCAGACCTGAGAATGACTCAATCTATTTTATAGTCTGAGGAGGCTATAATTCTTATTATCTCCTATGTGCCAAGTAATGATTGAGGTAATGTGAGGACATACTAAAAGAACATGCATGCTAGGAGAATTCACTCCATATGTAAATTATAGTTATGATCCTTTGAACTCCATATAAAAATCTTTATTACGTGTTGTTCCTCACTCTACGTTTCATAGCTTCCCAAAATTTTAGGTTGGAAGGAATTCTGAAAGTTTCCTAGAAAATAGAACAATCATAAGGAAGAAGTTTGTGGAATGCCGTTGCACCTTAAAATGAAGTGATTAAAGTTCTTGAACAATAGAATTTGATTTAAATGGACACATACAAGCTTCATGTGTAAAGGATCAGATCATGAATTCTAGATCTCAGAGGCTGAATGGGTTTTAAGAATTCATGTGGTCTAACTCCTGTAGCCTGACTTTAAGGAGGAAACTGTCAATGTTCCTGTAATAAAGAGATCAGAATTGATCTCAGAATTTGCTAACATAATACAATACTGGATGTTGTCCCTTGAAGATGTAGTTTGGTCATTGCTTTAGGGAGTATGAGTTAGAAAGGCTAGGTGGTGTGATTACGTTAATAAACCTTAGTGAGCTTGTGGTCTGCTAGTAATTCTAGGTCCTGTGATGTTTCTAAGGCCTCAGAGTTACTTAGGGTTGTGATTTCTCAATGTGGGGATTATTCATGAGAATTTAGGGGAGAATTTCCAGGTCAGCACCAAGCATCAGAAGATTGGAAGCACTACCAAAATGGTATTATATTATAGCTCTGTACATAAAAGTAACACATGCTTACAGTGCATAATGATTACAGTGATTGTGGAGAGTTGGTACATGCACATAATACTCTTACTTCTTCTTTCTGTTTTTTCACTCTCCACCCTTCTCCCTGCCTGCTCCTTTCTTTGGTTCATTTCCCATTTGCAGAAGCTCTATGTTTATCACCCCCTGCTTCAATTCTTTTTTTCCATCCCTTCCCTCCTGTTCTTCTCTCTCCATCTCTTGCTCCATAATTGGGATCCCTGGAACCAAACTGGGAAATCTCTTTAGTAAACGGAGATCCTTAAATTGGCATTTGGTCTGACCTCCCTGTCCAGTGTGAGATGATCAGGACAGGGTGTGTTCTAGCTGAGACCAGCACATGTAGGATCCCCGTAGTGTAGGATGTGCAGAGTTGGGGGGTAGTGGTATTTGCTGGCTTTTGTTGCCAGGTCATGAGACCCATGTACTTCTGCTGTTGGTGTCGTTGGCTGAAAAAAGGGAAAGTCTACAAAGAGATCTTTCTGTGTTAAAATTTGGAGTTTTTTTTTTTTTTAAATTTTGTTGTGTTTTTTACACACTGGACCTACAAGTTTTTATGTAGTTAGAGAACCAAAAGTGTGAAAATGATGTGAGGAAAAGATTAAAGTTACTGTACTTTGTTCAAGCACTTGTTAATCAGCATTGTACAGATTTGTTTTATTAGGAGGGTAATCATGACTGAATTTATTGCTTTTTATGTGTGTGTGAGATATTGGGCTTAAACTCTTAAGTGTTGCTCATTTCTTCCTCTTATTCTGTGTTACATGGTAATTTTAAGAGCAAATTATCAAACCTACTATATTTCTTGTGCATGCATATTTTAAAGAATTATTTTGTTAGTAGCAGTACTTGCACCACAGATTATGTTGTTTGCAGGATTGGCAAAGGCTTTGAACTCAGCATTGACATAGTTTGGAAGTGACTGCAGGAATTTGAGCACATTTTCCCTAGAAAGGTGATACTAATGATTACTGAAAACAGTAGGTATGTTTGTAAAGGAGATGCCTGCCCACTTTTGGTTGAAAGTTTAACTTTTCTTTTTAAACAGAGGAGGAAGGTTCAGGGGCAGAAGCTCACAGAAAACACTCCAAGTGTGGACCTTGCAAATATAAAGCTGAGTGTGATGAAGATGCAGAAAATGTTGGGTGAGTTGATAGAAGGTGTGGGGTACATTTTTTAAGAGTTTAATTTTTAGCATGACTGTTGCAGATAGGTGTCATTTACCTGGTTCTGTATATTTTGTATGTGTTTTCTATATTTCTTTCTTTAATGCTAGTTTGACTTTTTTCTTGTTTTCATCCTGGCCATTTAAATAAAGTTTTTTAAGTTTTAGAAGGAGAATGTTTTTGTACTGTGGCTTTTAAAAAATTTGATAGTATTGTGTTTTATGCTAAGCACTAATTTTATTTTTTAAAATTTAGTTGTAAAGAGAAAAAGATAATTTCAAAACATGGTAATTAGAGGGATAATTAGAGGTTAGCAGTGGTTAATACATTGCATATGGTTATCTTTAAATTAGCTATGACAGTATAAGATATCTACATTTAATTGTCCAAACAATATTAGCATGGATGTGTCTTTTCAATGAACTAAGAGAAATTAATAATATAACTATCTTAACTACCCATTTATTTATACACAAACACACACATGTTGTTTCAGCTTCTCGTACTAGGGAGACAACATGATATCTATACATGCAAGTCTGATTTATTTCACTTATGAGCATGATCTGTAGTTGCATCCATTTACCTATCAACATCTCCAGTTTATCCTTTTTATGGCTGAGTAGTACTCCATTGTATAAAAAAATCACATCTTTTTTAGCCATTCTTCAGTTGACGGACATTTCCAAGAGCTAGCTATTACAAATTGTAAGCACTAATTTTACTAATCAAAAATACTATCATTTGAGTGATCTTACTACACTTTCAACTGGTATCTGTAACAAATAAGTTCTGTTTTTACCTTGCAGTTTTATACAAAATCTTTTCATATATTTCAATACATTAAGAAAAATCCAAGGGGCCAGGGATATAGCTCAGTGGCACAGCACCTGCCTGACAAACTCAAGGTTCCGAGTTTGATTCCTGGTACCCCCCGCTCCCAAAAGAAAGAAGGAAAAAGAAAAATCCAAAACTTGTTGTAAAACTTTAGGTATATATTAAGTATTTTATATAAATAAAAATTATTCCTTGCTATTGCATTCGTGTAGGCTGACGTGTCTTTCTCACTCATGGTCAGGTTTCCCTAAGGTAGGTTTTATGGCTGTCAACATTGTCCAGTTTCCCACCCACTCCCTGTGCTATGGTTTGTGTCTAGATGTAACCCCAGAGCCTCATGAAGTCATAGGTGGGGCTTTTCCAGAGGTGGCTGAACCTAGAGTTTGTGATTGATTCACGGTGCAATGCTGGAATTAAGGGTGCTAGGATTAAGGGTGGCTGATTACTAAATCAGTGCACCAGTTGGTTTGGTACAGGGTCTGACCACATAGTTCAGAATGGCCCTAATCCCAGCAGCCTAGATACATAAGGAACAGAAAGAAAGAGGCTTGTTTTGTCCCTTGTTTTGCTACCTTGTCTGCACCATGAACTGTTTCTTCTTTGCGTTGCTACTCTGCCTTGGAGCTAGCCAGTTATGGACCGAATCCTCTACAAACTGAGCCGAATAAACCTTTTCCTCTTTAACTTTGAGTGCCGGTTACTTCGTTTCAGCAACAAGGGAAAATTAACTAAGGCACCTTGTAAAAAATGATGTTTTTTAATAGCATAGTAATAACAAAGACATTTACCAGCACAGTCATGTTTGAGTTTTCCTTTTATCAGTATCCTGTTTGTTTATTCCCAGTCTAATCATTCTTTCATCAAGGGTTTACCTTTTTTTTCTTCCTGGATACAGGGTCTGACCACATAGTTCAGAATGGCCTTAAACTCAGTATATAGCTCAGGTTGGCCTTCAATTTGTGGTGATCCTCCTGCCTCAGCCTCCCAAGTCCTGGGACTTACAGGCAGGCACTTACCTGGACTTGTATTTTGTGATTTGATTTTTAAATAATGACTTCAGGATCTGTTAGCACAAATGGATCTTCTTCACTTCCTCAGTTTTCTTGTAGTGAATATTTGAGAACACTTGTTTTACAGAGATTGGTACTTTCTTTTTTACTGGTACATATTTTTGACATGCATTTCCTAGTTCTGTGTTTTCTTTAGCCCTTTAATGGTGAAAAGTAGAAATATGATCTAATTAGCACGAATGCCCAAAGTGAGTTTTATAAATAAAAATCACGACTTTATTGTTTATGATATGACATCAGCTGCTTGGATGGCATTTGGTATAACTGATAGTTTACTTGCTGCGTATTTCAAAGTAGATAAGGATTGACAAAAGAAAAGCAAGTTCAGTAAAAAGTGAGTTCAGCAGAATGTGAATTTATTCTGTTTCTATACTTTGGTCATTTGAACTGGCCCGTGTGTGTCCACTTCAATCAGGGTGGTTTGATTTTGGAGACTGTGTTTTTTAAAGTAGATATCAGCATGTGAAACAAGAGACATACGCTAGGCGCATTGATTTAGAGAATAGGTAATAGGTATGCTGACTCTTCCTCTTGATTTGTACTTTTGATGTGATATGATAAAAAACCATTGTGTGTGTGTGTGTGTTTGCAGATACTTAATTGTTTTTAATATTTTTCCTTAGGACTGTTTTATGGTGGGATCCAGACTACATTCATTTCAGGGATCAAATGCCTGGGACTTTGGTCTGATTTTATTCCTTTTTATACATTTTCCTTATCATGAAAGTCATGCCCCAGTATAGAGACAGAAGTCTTTGGCTTAAAGAGAGACAGGTTTTATCTAGTTGCAAAAGTGTCCTCATATATAACATTGTGTGTAAAATACACCTCTGTATGTGAAAAAACTCTTCCTAAGATGTGTCTCATTTCCAGTAAGAGCAACTCTGCTCATTTTATGTGTATCTGCTTATGAGATCTTGTAGCTGTTTGTTTTTCCTCTTTCTTTCTTTCTTTCTTTCTTTCTTTCTTTCTTTCTTTCTTTTTCTTTTCTTTTCTTTTCTTTTCTTTTCTTTTCTTTTCTTTTCTTTTCTTTTCTTTTCTTTATTCTTGCAGATAAAGCTTTAAGCATAAGGAAATGGGTGCAGACCTAGGAAGGGTTTACCAATCCTAAGAGTGTACAGGCTGTTACTAGCAGCAGAGGTGCATATGACCAGGTAGCCATGAGCATGAAATAAGAGGAAAGTCATGTGGAAATAATTGATATCTTTATGGAAAAATTAAGTAACAATGCCAAAATATTTGAAAATACTATTGAAAGAGACAAAAATGAACCTTAGAAACATAAAATTTTTTATTCTATAAAACATTTACTACTGCTCACAATTGTTTTTAACAATATATCTCAATGATTATTTAATTTTTTAACATTTAAATTTTTTTTTTTAAACTGGGCATTGAACTCACAACCTCTCGCTTGTCACAAGGCAGGTGCTTATCCACGGAGCTAAATCCCCAGCCCCTAACGTTTAACTTTTCAGTGGGGCGTGGCACCATGAAAGCTACGTGTGGTTATGTAACTCCTTCCACGCACCCTCCGTGTGCTGTCTGTGTTGGCAGCAGGTGCATAGTAACATGTTTGCCTGAGGGTAAATTCTACTTGGCCAGTTAGACCTTTTTGGATGTGGAAAATGGAGGTATGCAGAAAATTAAGCCTTAAGCCAGAATTTTTATTTAAAAATATGCTGTTTACTGAGATATATTACCTTTTTCTTGCTGGGGCAAAATACTTGGCATCCACAATTTAAAGGAAGAAGTGTTTATTTCAGCTAGTAGTTTCCGAGTGTTACTCCATGGTCAGCTTCGTCCAAGGTGGAGACACGGTGACATGATGGAGGAAAGCTCTTGGTTCCTGTAATCCAGGAAGCAGAGAGCAGGGGAACCGCTAGAAGGGAAGGAGCCAGGGACCAGGTACAGTCCCCGAGGCTTTGGCGCATGTCCCACTTACACATCCAGAAGTGTGCTTCTTATCTTCAGCGTCTCTCAAACCAGTCAGGTTGGTAAAGGAGAGTAACCATCACAGTTGTTAATCTGTAATTTTCTTAAAAGATAAAGTTTTAGTTATTACGAACAGAAGCTTTTAATTATAAACTGAGTACTCACGTCGTGACTTAATTGTTATAAACTGCATTAGAATCAGAGAGTATTATGGTTGGATGAGATCTTAATAGTTTTATCAGATAAGGAGATTGAAGACTTAAACCAGAGGTTTAATGAGGTGGATTCTTTAAAATTAGTTCAGTGTTTTTCCTGTCAGTTGCCTCCCTATAAATTGCCCTTTTTACTATTAGGACAAATACCTTACATTTTTTACCATTTTCCCTCCTCAAGAATGACTGTCTAATGACTTTTTTTTTGGAGGGGGTGTGTGTGTGTGTGTGTGTGTGTGTGTGTGTGTTTATTTCATTTTGGCTTCAAACAGCATAAATTACTGCTTGACAGTTCTTGTAGGATAGAAATCTGACATAATAAATCTCTCTTGATCAGGATCTAAGGTATCAGCAAGGCTTGTTCCTTTCTTCAGGTTGGGGGAGAATCTGTTCCCTTGTTTTTCCAGCTTCGAGAAACAGATCACAGGCCTCTTCTCATGTCTAATGTCCTCAGCCATGGGTTGGATCATACTTGACTGAATCAGTTTTTCTGCCTTCTCCTTCCATTTTTTTTCCCTGTGATTAATCTCTTTAGAAACTTTTAACACGTAATAATTGTGTGATATTTCAGGACACATTTACTGTACAGTGTGTACTGATAAATCAGGACAATTAGCATTTCCATTTCCTTATCGTTTTTATGTTTGTTGTCCTGAACTGCCCTCTTCTAGTTCTTTGTAAATATATGATGGGTTATTGTGAACTTGAGTCGCCTTGCCGTGCTATAGGACACGTGCACAGGGGCTGGGGGTAGAGGAAGGATCGTTAGTGGGTACCCGGATGCCTTACAGCTTTTTGAAAACAATACTGTCCTTTAAATTCTGTCAGCTTGGTCCCTGGTGTGGCTTACCTTCCCTTGTGTCCTAGTCACTGTGAGCACTGGCTGCTTTTTAACAGTGTTAGTTATTAGCTACCATCCAGAAATCAAATGATTGCTTGTTGGTTTTCTTATTGGTGACGCTGAGATTTTTTGGACTATGCATTGTATAAAAAAATAAGTAGTAGTTCCCCAGCAGTTGTGCACATACACATAATATTATTAAGTAAATCAGAGTTCTTGGGAATGATACTTAACTTTCTTAAGTATAGTGCATTGTAATCTTTCCAGCCTGTGTTCTTAAAACAATGTTGATAGTGATCCACTAAATTGTTTTTGTAATCTCCTAGTGATTGTGACCTACAGTTTAAAAAAAAATAAAGCTCTAGAATATAACCACATTAGGTAATTATTTCATGTTCTAGTTTTAGATATGGTTATCCATGACATATATTTTATCTTTTTGTATTTCAAAATATCTTTCCCATCAAAAGAAATGTTACATAATCTATCTGGATTTTAAAGATTAGCTAAAATCTTCCTCCTGGTTTAAAGCCTTCTCTTGCTAATAGTTAAGTTAAAAATAAAAAACCCCAGCATTTTGGGAGAAAGGATAACTGTGATACCATGTAAGTTAATTTTCTGTTGAAGAGAAGTGTTATTTTTCATTTAAGTGGTTATTTTTAGCCATTTAAATGAAAATTTATTTAAATACATTGCACACTTCCTTGCTTTAAATAGAACATACAGATCATATTAATTTTTAGGTGCCTCTTGGAATTGAACCAAGAACTTCACACTAGGGTTCTCCCAGCCTATCCTTTCTTTCTTTCTTTCTTTTCTTTTTTTTTGGTACTGGGGATTGAAGTCATGACCTAGCACTTGCCAGGCAGGCGCTTACGCTGCTGAGCTAAATCCCTGGCCCCTTCCAGCCTTTTCTTTATTCCATTCTATATTTTGAGACAAGTTCTGTCCATATTGCCCAAACTTGTGATCCTCCTGCCGCAGTCCCCCAGCGCTGGATTACAGGTGTGCGTCGCCACACTCAGCAGCATACTCTTAATGTCAGGTTTCTGGAAATGTATTCATAATCTCTTAACAGTTTTCATAACCTTTTTACATAGCTTCCTCCCCAGCTGTTCGTGGTAGCTCTGTCTGGTAGGTGGGCAGGGCAGCATTACCTTGAGTGCCCAGGTGCAGGTGAGCTGAGGGGGGCCTGCACAGGCCTATGACAAGGACGCCATCGCTGTGCTGTGCACATGTTCTTACAGCTGCTGGTGTGGTGCTGGTTTCACTGCTAAGCTTAGCGGCTCCATTCTGC
>PVJX010046953.1:0-12078 GCA_004027295.1 Dolichotis patagonum | reverse complement strand
AGGAAAACCATCAGCTGAGAGAGATGGCTCCATCTGTGCTCAGTTTTCCCACATTTTGGATGGACATGGGGTTAAAGCAAGTGCACGCTCACTGGCATACACGGTTTTCGCCTCATTCACCGTGGTTCATTCCCACAGATATCACACAATGCCTCTCACCAGGTCACTGGCTAGATACCTCTACCTCGCTTGTCTAAGTCCCTACCACTTCTCCCTACCACTTCTGCACCAAGGAAAATGGGTCCCTAATACTTGGATTCCCCAAGCTGAGTGCCCGCAGCTTTCATTAAATTCTTTTTTTCTCTCCTGTATTCTTTTTTCTCTGTGATTATCACTTCTTTGCCCGTATTTCTCCAGAAGCCCTCTACATCGGCTCCAAAGCCCTGCCTCGGAGGTAAATCTTTAGTCCTGATGAGTAGGCAGCAAGCCCCCCTTGCACACAACAAAGACTTCTATTTTTTTTTTCTATCTTTTGGGCGACACGATAAAAAATAACCCTGTATTTATGCAAATTGCAAAGTAGCGTGTGATAATGAAAACAAAACAGTGCTGGCCCGCAGCCAAGACATGGTGCTGACGGGGGCTCCCGACCATTTGGCTCCTGATTCTTCGGGGAAAGCAGCTGTAGAGAAATGAGAAGACAGCACTCTCTCCTCACACGCGGCGCACGCCCTCGTCCATCCGCACGCATTCCGGTACCGTCACCCTGGAGCCAGCAAAACTTGGGGATCCAAAAGCGGTTCTGCCTCCTACCGCCGTGGAGCACTGCAGCGTCGTCCCCCACGAGCCTCCCTGCCCCCTGCTCCTGATTCCCTTTCAGGAATTTACAAACATTTTCCCCAGATCAATATCCGTATTGATTATTCATTGTGAGTGAGTCGTGTGTCTTTGGTGATCCAGCTTGCAGAGGTAGCAGCCAAAGGCTGCTGCAGGGGAAGAAAACTAACAGAAGGCGAGAGGGACCCACCTCTGGCTGGGTCTGTGGCTGTCGGCAACACAGAGAGGAAGAGGAACACAGAAGAAGGCTTCCAGGCGAAGGCATGGTCAAGGGGGGAAGAGAAAGAGGGAGCAACAGCAAGAAACGAGAAGCGAGGGCTGGCTGGACGTCTGGTCCCGGAGACCTCATCTTGATGACTCCGAGGAAACCCCCATCTTGGCTCTGTTGTTACGTGCAAAATGCAGTGGACTTGCTCTGCTCTGGGATTGAAAAGTGACTCACAGTTTTGGTATCTCCTACGTAAGAGCTTTGGGGGGATCCCTTGGCTTGCTGACAGGCAAGGAGGAACGCAGCAGCAGTGAGGTAAAACATGATTCCTTCCAAATGCCTTGCGGAGGATCTGCAGTCATTCGGTTTGACTTGAACAGCTTGCCGCTCTCTGATGGCACGCGGAGGGAGAATAATTAAAAAGGCCAGCATCACTTACTAAGTGAGTAAACACAAAGCCCTTCCAAACGTGCTCTCCAGCTAATGAGAAGCTGTAATTTCTTATACTTCAAGGCAAAACAAGACAGTGATGGGGCTCAGTGGAGTGTGTGTTTGCGTGCATATGGGGGTGGGAGGTGGTGGTTGGTGGTGGAGATAAATCGACTAATTGTTGGCAATGTTTAAAAAAGGGATTACTGGAAAAGACAGTGAAATGATGACAGGAAAACATCTTGGACCAGAGCCAAAAAAAAAAAAAATTCGAGGCAAATCAAGTCTGCAGCTCAGAAAAAAAACACCCATCACTGAGGTGGGAGGCTCTGATAGGAATTGCCCGGAGTTCCTCAGGGATATTGTGTGGGCACAAGAGGACCTGGGACCAGTGGAGTATCCAGGGGAAGGAGTCACAGCATGCCAGCTTACACGTTATAGCATACATTGAGAAAAAATAAACAAGTAATACCCAAGCCCCCAAGCCAACCAAACCCAAACAGTAAAAACCAACCTGTCCTTTCCTTTTAATTGGAGCCTTCAGCTTGCTCAAAATTGCTTCAGTGTATTCAAAGCCACCCCTACATGTGCCTTCTGATACTAGGAGCTGCGGATTCTCTGTCTGCCTCCAGGAAGCTGCCGCAATGTTACAGAAATAGGCTGGAGAAAGGAGGTTGAGGAAATTCAGATTTCCATTGGCTGGGCTGCTGGCAAGTGTGCCAGGCAATCGTCTTTGCCATTTGGATAATATTTGTGAATCCTCTTCTGTTGTCACCCAGCCGTGGCTAACCAAAACTAACCACAAATAGGACTCTTTTAGTATTGTTCCAAACATAAGTGGAGTCTCTAAGGAATCGGCTGAACCAGATTTTCCTTCTTTCTGGGTGAACTCTATGGATCTCTTTCTCATGAGTGAGACTGGGCTGTTTTAGGATTTCTGGAACTGGAAGGTCAAATAGATAAGATATCTTTCTTCTGAATGAGTTTTTATCTTCATGTTCCTTCCTTAGTTTGGAGCCCCAGTACAGTCCAAGTTTCCTGAGCAGGGGAAATTCATCCTGCAGAAGCAAGCCTAGGAGACCCAAAGGAGGGGGAAGTAAGCCAGACGAGGGTGACTCGGGGACCTTACATTGCAGTCATCAGCATTCACAGAGACCCGTGTCTGTAGCATTTGTGCGTGCATGTGTTGGCATGATGTGGAGTGTGTGCTTGCATGTGCGCTGCCCTGTGTCTGTATGTCTCTCGGAGAGGGAGGGAAGGAACGAAGCCGGCACAGACAGAATGTTTGGGTATTTAGGTAATTCATGCAGAGCATGTTCAACGCTGCAAGGCAGACAGCCACCCATCCCTGGACTCTGCGGCTCTGGAGGGCCTGTACAGACCTGATCTGAATGTTAAATGCAGGAGATGAAATTAGCATACTAACCAAGGATGTCAACCCCTCCTTGCAATCAGTAAATGGCCGTCTCCTCTCCTAAAGCCGGCACAGCCATGCGCGCCAGCCACTTAACTACGTCCTCTGCCAGATCCTTTTTTGTGTTTGTTTTTTTGTTTTTGTTTTTTGATGAAAGACTGGAAATTCATTAATGAGGAGGGAAGGAAGGGTTTCAAGGGCTGTAATGAAAACAAATGATCCTCTTTAAGCCTCATGACGGCCAAAACGGGAGGGGTGGGGGCGGACTGCTTTCTGCTTTGAGACTGAAGAATAGGAAATTCCACAGACAACAGACCACTTGACAAGAGCCAAAGAATGCACTGCTTGGGAATATTTCTTCTATGTGGCACAGGCCGGCCATGACCAGTATGTCTGTATTAATAAACCTAGAATGAGCTTTATTTTCCTAACTCCAAAAGAGAAGTGTGGTCGACCAGATGTCTTTCCACTCAGGCACAGGTTATCAGTTTCTTGACCCTGTGAGGGTAGCGAGAGCATTCTGGAATCTTTTGGTAAACTGCCTCTGCCTTTGAAGTAATAAAAAAAATCCGTCTTTTTGGGCTATGCAGCAGGTCTTCTGCAAAGGCAATAGCTTCACTTGTTTTGATCTCTATCACACAAGGAAGCACACAGTGGAAAATATTTGACTTCTACTTCTGTACAGTCCCTTACTGGGGTGCGCAGAATGTTGTCTTAGAGCTGAGAACCAAGCACTGCACCTGAAGTATTTGGGCTGGTGAAATTTTACTTGCTTTTTCATTATTTTAACCACTCTATGCTCAGAAACAAACTGCTTCCCTTCCATTGTGTTTTACTGGTTTGGTTTCAAGTCAGGGGTTGGATCCTTGGAAATCTCTAAGACCTGTGGGAATCAGCTTGAGGAGTCTGTAGAGGAGGAGTGGGGTATTTGAGAACAGAGCCCCTCAACTCTGGTCACTTGGGGTTTTGAGGAATAGGCACCCTGTCATGTGTTGCCCGAGCTTCCAATATTTTAAGAGGTGGTAGAGAGCAGTGTGTTTAAATATAAAGCATCAACTTAAAAAATCTACAGGTTAAATAAAACAAATTTGCAAAGACAGTCTTGACTTGCAATATGCCAGTTTGCAATCTCTGTTTTTAGTCTAAATTATCTAGTACAGGTGTTTTAATTTTGTTTTAATTAAAAATCGAGATGATAGCAACAACATGAAAAACATCATGAAAGTGTACATTTTATTGGGCTAGGAGGGAAGTATTAATTTAAAATAATAAAAAGGAGGAACATGGATATCTGTACCCTGTTTACTCTATGACACTGCCATCTCAGCAGATATGGTGTCACATCATCTTTCTCTAAGATAGTGACCTCTACAAAGATTTCTTTCCAAAGAGTTATAATAGGGAAGAGTAAATATCTAGAAAATAACATGTTTTCCCAGTTTTCATGCATATTTATGTTGTTGTAAAAGTGATTAGCAACTGGGGCTATTTTAAGTTCTTTTTTTAATGTCTTTTCTGCATCCACAGAGCTCTCTCTCTCTCGAGTGGGTAAAAGGAAAAGATAGAAGTCCCCAGAAGAGATCCCGTCTGCAGTTTGGAAGAAAGGCTTTCCATGGTGCCTGAAATAACTTCAGCAGAAAATGGCACTTCAGCCAGTGGCAGAGGGCAGCTAGAAGGCCCCTCTTCTCACACAGCAACGTCTCACAGCCGTGCGAGCTTTCAAATTTCCAAGGTGCTCTTCACACGTATTATCCTGTTTAATTCTCACTATAGCCAGTGATATGGGGGATACAGATAGTATTTGCCTTGCTTTACAGATGAGAATACTCAGGCTCTGAGAGAGACCCTGCCTCAGGTGAAAAGCTAGTGAGAGGAAGTCTTAGGCGGTCTGGATCTTAATCTGATGCCATGTTATTATTCTCCATAGGCCCTCACCACAGAGATCCTTTTTAGAACTCCTCACCCAAAGCCTCCTTGAGTCTTGAGTCTCTTTCATATCCCTCATTTCCCCACGAGGAGTTTTCCATCCTGTGACCTTTCCCATTTGTAGCTTGTACCATTTGAACATGCTCCTTGTGTCCTGGCAGCAATTGAGCTTTACCTCTGGCAGTGCAGAGGTAACTCTCTTTACCTTTCCATCCTCCTCCACTTGCTCCTACCTCCCTGCTCCTTTGAAAGTCAAACTTACTCATATGCTGCCTACATTTACTTCTTCACTCCTCATTGGATCTCTGCTCCAGGCAATCTGCTTTCACTCCTACTTCCCCACTAAAAATTCCGCAAGGCGTAGCCCATTAAACTGTGCTTTCCTTCCCTGCATCATTGTGTTTTGTTGATCTCACCCTCCCTAAAACTTATCTCCTTTGCCTTACCTGACCCTATTGTATTCTCCATCCATTTCTGGCTACTTGTATTCAGGCTTCATCTCAGACCTCTCTTCCTTTTTTAAATCCCTAAAATGTTAGTGTTCCTGCACAGGATTTCGGTGGCTGTCTTCTATTCTCAATTGTATACACTTTGCTTTGTGTAACACAGGGCATTGGCCTCAATGGTCATCAATACATCTATCATCAAGTCATCACCTCTAGCCCAAACCACTCTCCTGAACTCAACCCCAGGAGTTTGTATTGGCTGGGTGATGAGTTCCATACTGCCGGAAGGTGGAGTAAGTCACATTGCCAGTCCTCCAGAGCCTAGGATTTAAAGGTGACCTCAGCAAAATTATAGATGATTCACATTAGGTGTCTGTATCTAGATACAGAGGATTATACATGATTTGTATTCCTTCTTCTCCTCCCTTGGTTTATTTATCTGGTGGCTTTTCCAAAAGCTTAATGGTTATCTTTATTTTCAGAGACGCATGCTCCGGGATGCATTCACTGTATTACTTTAACTGATCCATAGCGCAGATATGATGGCCCTGCTGGCCTCTGTTAGATCCGTCAGAGGAGTCTACCTTCCTGCTTGGCCTTCCAGGACACTCACGGTCTGGTCTTGCCTCTCTCTAGTCTTCCCTCTTGTAACTCACACTTTACACTCTATTCTCTACATAGAATGTCTTAGAACTCACTCACAGCTGCAGAGCAGTGATGGGAAACCTTTTAGAGCTTTCAGTGACAGCAAACAGCCTGCCGCAGCATCATGCCCTAGGTTTGCCACCAGTGCTCTAGGGTTTCATACCGTGGTTCTAACTTGAAGGCTGTTCAACTCTACTTGCTTCACTTTTTTTTTCACACAGGTCTTACTATGTAGTCCAAACCAGTCTTGAACTTGCTATGTAGCCAGGCAGGCCCTGATCTTGCAGTTCTCATGCCTCAGCCTTCCAAAGGAGGGGATTATCGGTGTGAGCTATCATGCCTGGTTTACTTACATCATTCTGGTAATTCCTCTCCACCTTCAGCATTCTGTTCAAGCAAAAAGCGCACCCTCCTCCAAGCCTCCATCCTATGTTCTGTGTGGCCACAAACCCTCTCCCCCTTTATTTCCCCACAGTTTTTATCCCTCTTTTACAATGACCAAATTTTCTCATTTGAACTTGAGATGCTCAGAGGGAAAGAGTCTGCCTTTTATACCTGTGCTCCCAGTATCCAGCAAAGTCCTGACATAAATTGGGTCCTTAATAAATTAACATTACTATTTTTATACTGGGTATCATAAATAATGTTTTTTCAGGTGTAAGATCACAAGGTCTCCAAAATAATCAAGCTGAGGGAAACATAGCAACCATTTCCCATAGAGAACAAGGGATTTCCTATGGCGCAGTTCTCACCTACATCAGTTTTTTGACTTCTGTCAGGAGAGAGACAAGCACTAGGGTGGTCTTTAGGTGTTTGCTGATGCAGTAGAAACTTTTGAGTTAATTAGCAGCTTTGGCTAAAGCTGAACTTCCTTTGTGGAATTTCTGGGAGGAAACACAAAATTAACAGTTCAAGGTTGCTATTAGAAAAGTGGCCTGTTTCCCTTAAGTTATGCCATAGGGAGCTTGTTCTCCTCTCTGCCAATTCTAAGGTGTTTTCCTCTCTTTCCTTTTGATCTGGGAACACTTGTTCCCTTAAGGTGGGTCATTTCAATAAAGGTGGACACTCTTGCAATCAAGGAGATCTTCTCTGACCGTCTCCCAGCAGAAGGAGACCCTGGAGGCTCCGTGATTACCCAGTGGAACTAAATATAGGGAAAGTCAGCCTATCACAACACAGGGATGAGGATGGTTTTGTAAGTTCTCATCTTTCATGCAGAAAATGACCTGAGGTCAGCAGTGCCATACTTCCCTGGAAGTCCCAGGAAATGTCTCAAGGCATTATTGGGAATTGTTATATTTGGAAGTACATTGGTTTTCTTTTTTGCAGTAGTTATGCTTCATAAAGTCACTACAGACACCAAATTAGTGAATACTGGACTGGTCCTAGAGGAAATAGGGCCATAGGTTCCTGCAAGCCTCTTAATATTTTCCTCAACTGATCAATACACAGCCTTGTTTTATATGGTTCTTGTTTGAAGACTCCTTATTAAGTATATATTGTTACTTCCTTAACATCAAACTCATGGCCAACAGCACTATAACTCAACCCTGAAGAAAGCTTATGTAACACATATGTTTTCTTTGTAAGGCACATCAGAGCAGTCTTGTACTTGGAAACACCAGAAAGTGTTTTGCTGCTATGGAATATTAAGTGATAACTTCAGCAACCCAAAGCACACAATGTGACAACTGTGGCATTGTGGAAGGAACACTTACTTGTAGAATGAGAAACCAAACAAGAAGTGAATATCGCCTTATTCAGCCTCAGCTGGGAATGTGCATGTCACGCACTCAAACTCTTCTCCTTTTCACAGGTGTTGGTGAATAACCACAAAAGTGTCACAAGTACTGATTTTGGAGTTACAACTGAATGTCATGAGTAGGCTATTTCACAAATAAGGAATATGCAAGAATGAGGATTGAGTGTACTACCTATATTATTTCCAAACACAGAATATGATGGCCCTGCTTACGGAATGACTCTGAATTGGAACATTCTCTAATTTGTACAGAACATCTACTTTCTTAGAACTTGTCACATAAATAACTGTCATTCATTTGAAGTTATCTGTTCGGTGATAATGTAGCACATTTTTTGTTGCTCAAAGAAATAAAACTGTTTTTGCTTCCATGAGCGGCAAAGGCTGGGTGATGAGTTAGATACTGCTGGAAGCTGAAAGAAGCCCTGTACTTCTGGAGCCTGTGATTCAAAGGTGACCTCAGCAAAATTATAGATGACTCACGTTAGGCATGTGTCTGGATACGGAGGATTGTATATGATTGTCTTACAAAGTCATTCTTTTAAGCTAAATCTTGCATTCTTTGAGTCATTTCTTCTCTTATGTTTCATGTTGCAAGCAGCTGCTAAGTAATGCATATATGCTTTTTAAAAATTATTGATTCTCACCTTATTGCAAAGGCTGGATGCAGAACTATAAAACGAGGCACTGCCCTTTCATACAAACCAAAGGCACAGTGCCACATGGATTTTAGAAAACAGAAAAAAAGGTACGTTGGGACAGTAGAGTGAGCAGGGAGGGGAAACATGCAAAGATTTGGACACTGAGGGTTACAAGACGATGCTCCGGAGCTTCTGATTTTGTTTCTGTTGGAGTGAGTTTGGTTCTATCCTAGCTGGAATGAAGTCTCTGCTCTGTTATTTATTAGTGCTATGATCCTAGCAAAGTCAGTTAACTTCTTTGAGAACTTTCCCCTCTTATGTGAAATGAGACCAATATATCAAGTTCTTGGAAAGACTCTGAGGATTGAATGACATAATGATGTCAGGTGCTGAGATAATGCATGTCTAAGTCCAGCAGAAAATTCTCTGGAAGCAGCAGTTGGTAATTGTTGCCTGTGTTAAAATTTTTCCAATTCCTAAGTAGCGATCTGATTTCTGAGTCATGCATATTTATGAAAACATGGAAGATTTGGGGTGAAGAGAGAAGAAACCTCTGGGTCAGCTTCCTCCTTATGTTGAGGAAAAAATAAGCTGCATAGGATCCAGGCAGTGTAATGTCATATAAGTTAGGGCAGGATCAAAAGGAGAGCCCAGCTCCCTTTGGCCAGTTCACAGCTATAAAAGTCCTGTGCACTTAGAATTCCCTTTCAGGTCCTCTGTCCACAACGATTAACTGCCCGTTAAATGCATGCCCACCTCAATAGCCAGGTGACCTCTGCTCAGTGGGTCACTATCATATTGGCAGGAAGACTCCGTGCTAAGCACAGCTGCCAAGTAGAACTTTTAAGAACAGGATCCACTGAGCACAGCATCTTTGTACCTCTTGACTATATATATAAATAGCTATGGGCAGATAATATTCATAATGTATTAATGTCAGACGAATCCAGAAGGGTCACTGAAGCCACAGAAAAATGTCTATTTATTTTTTGAGGTGCTAGGTATTGAATCTAAGACCTTTGTAATAAGCTATATTCTCAATCTTTTAAAAAAGTCTTTTTTAAATTGTGAGACAGAATCTTATCAAATTGTTGAGTTGCCAGAGCTAGACTCAAACCCGCAGTCCTTCTGCCTCAGTCCCCTAGAGTGTTGGGACTACAGGTGTGTACTACTGTGCTTGCTAGGAATGCTCTTTTTTATTTTTTTTAGGGATAAACTATCTCTGCAGTTCTCTGTAGCTATTTACAAGATGCTGTCTTGAAAAAACCCAAAGGAAAATGCTGCTGGATATATAATATCCTTCCCCGAGCTTACAAGGACTCATGCAATAAAGGGACAAGAGGGTTGTGCCGCACAAACTGAGCTGAGGCTGGTTAACTTCCACCAAGCTTCTACAGAGCGCAGTACTGGCTTAAAGTGGGCTGTTCCCAGATGCCAGTGGTGTTGTTATCAGTTATGAGTTTGGGGTGATGGGTAAGAAAGGCTATCCTGGGGGAGCCTTTGTAAGAAATGGGTGGTGCCATGGGATGATGGATCGTGTGACCTTCAGGCAAGAAGTTGTATCCATAAAGACAGTGGTGCTAGCAAGTCAAGTAAGGATGTTCATAGCAAATCCTGAGGCTGAAGCAGGGGTCAGAGTCTGGGGCACAGATCAAACGAGAGAGTAGTCTGTTGTTATGGAATGTAACAAAGAGAGCTGAGTGCTGGGGAAGCACCAAAATTGGGAGTGAAGCCCACAGCTCAGGTTGGGCCTATCTCTGCTCAGTTGGGTTAGATAATACAAGCAGGGATAAAGCCTTGGAAGTGGCTTCAGGCCTGGTGGGATAGGCGGACTTTCATCTATCTTATCATACGGAGAAATATCTTGGCTACAAATCGCTCATGCTTGAGCAATTAATCTCATTTCTCAGTGGGTACTAGATAGTTTAGGAGGTACTAGTCAAATCCTGTTTCTCTGGGGCTGTCTCCCCCGCCCCCGTTGTTTTCATTCAACTCATATCCAGTGGAATTGATGACCCACAAAAGCTAATGGGATTCAGCTAAACCCACTAAACTCATATTCACAATTTACATTGAACATATGTGGAATGCTCTTCTTGATAGATGAATGAACATTTCCGTGTAACACTAAATACTAAATTGTGAATATCTTTCATTATGGTTTTGCTTCAATTGTGTCATTATCCTATAGGCACAGAAAAATATCCTAAGAAATGCACACAAGCAACTAACATTTTTTTTTGTAGTTTGTTTAATGCTTTAATTAATTTGGGTTTGTGCTCAGCAGTCACCTCACTTATTTGGAGATCATGATGATGACAATAAAAGCCCTCTAACAAACCAGCAAAGTGGTCACTGATGTGACATCACTGAAGCTCAGAAACAGCAGAGAATGCCTCAGACATGCACTCCCAGTTGTGTCTAAGCTCCTTATAATCACCAGCTTTAAATTGTTCACTAGTGACCTAGTGAACAAGGTAATTGCCCCAGTCTAGGGCTCCTTCCCTTGAAAGATAGAGTTGTGAAAGCAGGATTTGGGCTCTTTGATCTATATTTGTGTGGATACTCATGGAGGTCACATTGTGTTTGCAAATGGTAGCATTGCTCCAATAGAACGTGCTTTGGGATCTACAATTCTTCTTGGTCTCTGGAGACTCCTCCTTAGTCAGCTGCTGCTTATTAGAGGCTCCACAAGAATATCTGAATTGAGAAATGGAGGACAAGTATGGAAGGGATGCAAAGAATTCCGGGAAACACTGTCCACAACAACACTGTCACAACAAAGCCTGAAAATGTAATGGCAGCATCTTCAAGGATTTCCATGCCATGGGGAGGATCTGCTGGGAGTATTCTGTGTACTGTTGGAAAATGATGGGATATTCTAAATAAACATCCCAAGAGAAGGTTGGTCACACAGGCTGATGCAAGAAGAGTAACACAGAAATCAAAGAGATCCCCAGAACGGAAGTGTCCTAAACACCAGGTGCTCCTGGCAGTGACTGGTGACTGCTGATGCTGGGTTCTTCCTCGGGACCAGGATCTTGGACCAATGGGGCTTGGCCAGATGGACTCCTAGGTCATAGATCTGTGAAGTCTGTATTTGCAGGTGCCACCTCCCCATTCAGATTGGGAGCTGTGGGCACAGGGCTTATGGGTAAATGGACTAGAAATGCAGAATCCAGACCGGCTGAATCCCAGAGCAGCCAGCAGGTCACTGACCTTCAGTGCGCCCTGAGGAGCTGACTGGGCTGGGCTTTTGAAAGCAACTTGATTCTGCCTCTGTGGAAAGGAGCCTTTCCTAGCTGCACAGATCTCATAGTGACTCTTACTTTTAGTGGCACTGGTTTATTTAAAACCAATGAGAGTCCTGACATATTTCCCTTCTAAATGCTTTTATCTTGGTATAAGTCTATTTTTAGATGTGTGATATTCTTAAAATAAACAATAATTTGAAGTCTATATTTTTACTCTTAAAGCTGTAACTGACTTCAATTTCTAGATAATTAAATTTTCCACATACTGGTATTTCTAAAATGGTTCCTTTGTTCTTTTATTTTTTAAGCACTTTTTTGTTAGTATATGTTTGCTGTACATAATGATTTTATTCATCATAGGGTATAGGTACTTTGGTTGAGAAACTAAAGGTTTAGAAGTTTCATAGTATAATACTTAGTGTCTTTAGAGGTGAAGATATACACCTTTATAGTCCTTGATAAATATGTATGTTTGCTTTGGGATTTTTAGGCACAAAGTGTCAGTTGTGTGTGTATGTATGTACATGTAATATGTCTATGCACATGTGTGCATATGCCTGCATATACGTATAATAT
>PVJX010046952.1:0-12080 GCA_004027295.1 Dolichotis patagonum | reverse complement strand
TTGGAAGAGCGCAGGAGACAGTGTGGCAGGTGGTGAAGATCTCTGGTTGTCTAGCTTTGAAATTTTTGCTTTCTTATGTCCTGTTCTACTCTGTTTTGTTGTGTTTGGTTTTGCCCCCTTTAAAATAGAATTTAAAAAAATATATAAAAGAAGGGAAGAGTGGAGGAGAGAGTGTTCTGAGGGATGTAACTGTATGTATGTTTAGGTGTGTAGGATGGATTACTATATTGCTGTTTTTGCTGGATTGTTGAGCGGAACTGTTGGCAGACTCACTGTTTGAATGTCTCCTTTGTATGCTTTAGTTTTGTAACTTGAACAACTTTTTCCAATGATGACAGTGTGTAACTTATCAAGTGGTGATTTCTTGGTGTTTTTGTTTTCATTTTGTTGCTGTTCTTTTGTTTTTTGGCTTTGGAATTCTATATTGCTGCTACCCTTTTTGTGTTTTGTTTGGTTATTTTCTTTTTTGATTTTTCTCTTTAAATAAAATTTTTTAAAAAAGAAATTCATTTGTTTAACCATCTTCTTCCAGTGTAATAATTCTGTTTCTATAACTTGGTTTGTTTTCTTCAAAATTTAAACATAGTTCAAGATACAGTGTTTTTACAGGTACACTCAGAAATGTCCTGATTTAACACAGTAAGTCCTTTCCTTTTCAGATAGGGATCTATGTGTCAAGTGTCCAGAAGAGCAGTATCCAAATATGGAGAGAAATCAGTGTCTTCTCAAACTTAAGACATTTTTGTCCTATGAAGATACTCTGGGAGTTGCTTTGGCCTCCACAGCCATTAGTTTATCTGTCCTCACGGCTCTGATTTTAGGACTTTTTATCCGATACCGAGATACACCCATTGTGCGAGCAAATAACAGGAACCTCAGTTATATTCTCCTCATTTCCTTAATCCTCTGCTTCTTCTGCTCCCTGATGTTTATTGGTCTGCCCACTCCAGTTACTTGCATTCTGAGACAAACGTTCTTTGGAGTTGCATTTTCCATAGCTGTGTCTGCTATTTTAGCCAAGACTTTCATTGTGGTTGTGGCCTTCAAATCTATCAAACCCGGAAACTCAATACAAATGGAGATGGTGACCTGATTTTCAAATGCTATAGTCTGCAGTGGCTCCCTCATTCAAGTGTGCATCTGCACAGTCTGGCTGATAACCTCTCCTCCCTTTCCAGACACTGACACACTATCAGAGTTTGGCCAAATCATACTTCAGTGTAATGAGGGGTCTACTGTTGCCTTCTACTGTGTTCTGGGCTATTTGGGATTTCTGGCATTTCTGAGCTTGGTTCTTGCTTTTCTGGCCAGGAGACTATCAGACACATTCAATGAGGCCAAAATGATCACATTTAGCATGCTGATCTTCTGTAGTGTGTGGATTTCATTTATACCTTCCTACCTGAGCACTAAAGGGAAAACCATGGTGGCTTTGGAAAGTTTTGCCATCTTGCCTTCCAGTGCTGGATTACTGGGTTGTATATTTCTTCCCAAGTGTTATGTGCTTTTTCTGAAATCAGGTAACAATTCAAAGAAAAACTTACATGAACCAGTTGATTCCATTAGAAAAGGAATTAAAATTCAAAAACATAGAAATAAAGGGTCCAATGTGTGGCGTTTAAGAATTTTTCTTCAAACCATGTGCCTGTGATACAGAGTAGGTGCTAGTTACAGTGAACAAAATGGAGTCAGATGTCTAATGATAATGCTCAACAGCTGATTTTCGGTGTGTCTGTTAAAATTTTCTTGAATCACAGCTTTCTTATCTTCAAACAACCTGTCACAAGTCTAACAGAGGATTATATTCAGATTAAACAAAATGATTTATTTCAACATATCGTGAATGCTCAAAAGTATGCTTCCCCTCCATCTAACTCTTATCACTGTCTTTTTGTAAAATAGAAATTGCTTTTTCAAAAATTTCTGTAGGTCTCCTGAATATAGGAAGGGGGTACCTTAGACCTAAACCATAACTATTTGAGGAAGCTTCCTACATTAAATTCTTTTCATGTCATTGTCAAAATTTTTGTGTGCATACATGTGAGATGTCCTTTTTTTGCACTCATCTATGTCTATCTCTCTGCCAATAGAAAGTCTCAAAAATAGTATCTATGAAATATCTCAGAACCAGGTAGTCAGGCTTTTCTGTTTTTCAAAATTGTCATGGCTGCTAATACACAAATTCTTATATAACCTCACCTGTATTCAAAATACCTGCCTCGACTTTTGTATGAAGTGCATTGGTTCTGTGAATTTAAATAAAATATAGGGGAAAGTGATATCACTTTGTTGTGATTTGTGTCATATGTTTCTCCATTTATCCAGATCTTCAGTTTACTGTCATTGTACAGATGAAACCATGCAGTTCCCATAGATGTAAGTTTAAGTAATTAAAAATGAAGCTATATTTTTGTGTCCACAAGTTCACTGCTAATAAACTGCAATTAATATTAATGTGAAAATTATATTGTAACATATGAAATTATCTTCTTTCTTTGAGAATGTAGTACTACAACATATGGAGTCGAGTAAAGGACCAGAAATTCTCAGAAATATGTCCAAATGAGTGGCATAAATTTAATATTTTAAAAGGAATTTATCAGCATAAGGAAGTGATTACTCATCAAAATGTATGTTAGGAAATTGAAATATATTACAAATAGCTATACCATGCAGCAATCGGTGCATGATTGCTAAGAATACCCCATCCTGCAGCAGCCTTTTAAAAAGTATCCCGATTTATTTTATTATCTATGATGTGTGAAACATAAATAGCATGGATAAGTCACTGATATTTTTCATTAAGTAACTTCCTGTTTTTTCACCTTGCTGCAGAAATATCAGTGCATGTGAATTCCTCTGGGTATATTTTCCTAAGGATATTGCTCTCCCTGAAATTCTCTAAAGAAATACTTTAGTTTAACTTGGAGTCAATAATTTCCTTGATGTGTTTTTAAAATTGAGTTCCTTCTCCTTGTAATATATATGATTAAGCTTTGTCTTGTTTCAATTTTATATATATTGTATTACATGGAATTTTCTCTGATTTGTTTAATTTCCTAAGAAAAGAAGAAAACCACCATTTATGTCACTTTGCTTGTCCCATGAGTACACAGCTATCTGGATGTGTCTTTGTTGCCAGACTGGTATGCTACTTAATTTAATAGGCTCAGAAAATCAGATTGTTTTGCCCAATGTGAGTGGGCTTCATCAAATGTTTGGAGGGTAGTGATAGAAAAGAAGGTAAAGGAAAACTAAGCTTTTTTTTCTGTTTTACTGATATCCTTGGATATGGGACAACATATTCCTCCTTCCCTTATTGTCTTCTGCACCAAGAGATAGCCCAATTCTCAGACCTTTACACTCAGACTGTTCTATCCATAGCTTCACTGGGGTTCTGCTTGCAAATGGTGGATTATGGAACTGCTCAAAATCTACTCACTGTGTGATCCAATTCCTTAAAATAAATCTGCTTTATTGATTTGTTCTGTTTGTGTCTGTCTCTGTCTCTGTCTCTGTCTTTGTCTTTGTCTTTGTCTTTGTCTTTGTCTTTGTCTTTGCCTTTGTCTTTGTCTCTGTCTTTGTATTTGTCTTTCTCTTTCCCTTTCTTTTTTTCTATTTCTTCTCTCTCTCTTTCTCCCTCTCTCTCTCTTTGTCTCCTACTCTTTCTTCCTTTTATCTGTCTTCTTCCTTGTTTACCTGCCTCTCTTCTCCTTCCCTTCCCTTCCCTTCCCTCTCCCTCACCTTTCTTCCTTCTCCCTCCCCTTCTTCTCTCTCCACTCCTTGGCTCTCCTATCCTCTCTTCACTCCTCTCCACTCCTCTCTTCTCCTATCCTGTCCTCTTCACACTAGTCCTCTCCTCTCCTGTCCTCACTTCTCTTTCCCTCTCCTCTCTTTTGATTTTACACAGGGTATTCTTTGTTACACAATCTCATCTTGAACTCTGGGAATCAAGTGATCCTCCTATCTAAGTCTCAACCCAATGCCAGGAGTACGGGGCGTGGCCACTCTGTTTGAGATTAGCCAAGTGATTACCCTCTTATAAAAAGATTTTTAAATTACTTCTAAGAAATTAAATTAGTGCTAAGAAGGTAAATATTTCAGAGAAAGACACAGTAGAGAGAGAGAGAGAGAGAGAGAGAGAGAGAGAGAAAGAGAGAGAGAAAGAGAGAGAGAGAGAGAGAGAGAGAGAGAGAGAGAGAGAGAGAGAGAGAGAGACTTGCTGGCCTATTTGAGATATGGGAAAGAATTATGAATGTGTTTTGATCCACTTCAATGGACACATGGCAGTGTCAATTACCAGCACGTAAAAACTGTCTTTGGTCCTGTTATAAGTCTACATTCTGGATATACAGAAATGAAGGAGGAGACAACAATGCTTTTCTTCAGGTTAGACATTTTCTCATAGTTTAAAATAAATAATTATATAAACTAGATTATACTAGAAGATAATAAATGATATGGAGAGAAAAATAAAAGAAAAAATAGGAAAACAAATTCTTAACAGCTGGGAAATGAAACTTTGATTAACCAAGGAAGGCCTCAGTGAGGAATGAACTATAGCAAACTGCAGAGCCCTGAAGTGGAGAGTGAGGTCTCCTTTCCCATAAGGTCACCAGAGCCTCGAGTGTGAGATGGGTCCACTGTCCTCCTCACTGCTTTGTGGCACTGCAGTGCAGATCACTGTGGGGGACAAGAACTTGACATTCTAATCTTTGCAGACCCAAGTAACTTACCTGATCTAACATTTTTGATTCCATATAATTTTGAATCTAACAACTTGTTCATTGAGTTATAAAATATTTATTACTTATTATCATGCCCAATGAATATTTTAGGAACTATGTAGATGAACAAACCAGAACTAAGGAGAGGAGGCTAAGTAGCTAATGCTGTCCTATCATAGTAGGTATGTTAAGTTTGTTTCTGGAGTCACATTGCCTTCATCTGGTTCTAGCATGAAGCCACATCATTTATTCTTAAATTCTGAAATTCAATGTGTTTATACTGAAAAGACTTGACCTACTGTATGGTAACACTGAAAAGCAATATGGACATTCAAATAAGTTTTCATTGTACACTTCTGGTCACAGATTCCATAAAGAACTACCTCTATACTAATTTTCTGTTGGAAAATAATGTCAATGTGGTGGAAGCACACTTTTGTGTGTGATAGGAGAACAAGTGTGCTAATGTCAAGTTTTTTCTATTAGCTTGAATTAATGCCACTGTGCTCAGGTTTTTCCAGTTGAGCTCTGTATCAATGATTTGTGTAACAATTTATGTTTAGTTCAAGAAAAAATGTCTTGGTAATTACTTGGTGATTAATAAGGAAGGAAAAAACAGTGTTTCCAATATGTAGTTCTGGAAGTTAAAGTCAATACTACTACTAATTAATTGAACATTGTGAGTGACTATACCTGCTCCAGTGATATTTCACCTTCAAAATACTAAGGGTGCATAATTTTCACAGCATCTCCCAGCACTGCCTTCCTGGGGAACAAAATTTTAACATGCCAACTTTTGGAGGATACTCACATCAATCATGGAAACTTACTTAGATAGTTCTAAAACATTCTAATATGTGCATAATAGAATGATATTAAGAATGTACAAAAAATTTTCCAGTCAATGTAAATAATGGAAAAACTCCCTTTAGGATCAAAAATACTTTCTAACACATGAGGTGATAGAGTCATCAAAAGTGGGAATTACATAGTCATATGGATCATACTTCTCCCTTTCTACATTTGTGGACTTAACACAAGTGACGTCAGAATACTCTTAATCTTCATAATCTTGAAGAAGGGAGATGGTACGTATTTAACATTCCAGTGAAGCCTTACTCTCTAATTGCTTCTTTTGAAATTTAAATCCATTTCTCTAAAGTAGACAGCCAAACAGAACTGAACTTTCAAAGAGATCAGCAAAGTAGAATTAAAGACCCTGAAGGGTCTCTGGATTTTCAGAAGCTGTGTGGGATTGTGTCACACTGACCGTGCTGAGGCCAATATGAGACACAAGCATTTATAGTCATAATTTTGAGACAACAAACCCAAACACACATCATGAGAACATCTAGGAGAAGGGAAAAAGACAAAATATGAATTATTGTTCCTGAGTCCTAAATAAACAATGTGTACTGTTTTGTTTGTGTAATGAAGATTTCGAGACTGAGGCTCCTTTAGAGGAACAGATGTGTGAGTAGTAAAAAAAAAAAAAACAGACTTAGAGAAGCACAGCAGGATCCATGTCATCAAAGGAAAACTGGAGGTGAGGTGGACTTTGAAGAAAGTGAGATATATTGTCAAACAAATTAAAATGGCTTTTGGCCTCTTGGACTTCCTAATGGCTATCCCATTTTGTTGATGTTTATCAGTTCATCATTTGCTCATTTTGTTGTTTTCTGGAGTGAAGAGAATTGACATGCTGCCAGGTGTAGTCAACTCGACATGTTATTCAACAATGGAAATCCCGTGTTCAGGGCACAGCCACAGAACAAGTTCATATTCTAGATCTTTCACAGTTAGACTTTATAGCATTATCTTGATCCTAAAGCCAGATAAATGTTAACCAGAAGAACACAAAGAAGCTACAGTGCAACATCCTCGAAAATTTCATTATGAACACTGATGAAAATTTTAATTGCATGGCAATGTATCATTAAGTCACTGTGGAAATGTAATATAGCCTTGTTTTCCAGAGGCAAATTTTCCATAGGCAAGAACAGAATCTTTATGTTCTACCCTTGCCAGTTTCTGTTGTAAATGAACAGACTGCAAGAAACTTAAATTCTTTCAAAGAGATCTGCTTCAGTGAAAGCTGTTGTGCACTTCTAGTTTTTATGATGAATCCATCCATCTAGGCTTGAATGGGAATAGTACTAAATGGAAATCAGGGATTAGATGGCTAAGAATTTTTATGCACCTGTTGCTACTATACCCTCATTTGAGTATGACAAGCCTTTAGACATAGCAGAGACATGAGATGGAACAGCACTTATTTATGAAAAAAGTACTGAAAAATGTTTTCCACTAATCATGCTAACATGCTTCAAGTTTATATGAAAGAGAAATAACTTCTGTGATTGCAAGTAATGAAATTTGGGTTTATATAACATAGCCAATAGTTGGCTAATACAATCTGCTAGAATATAAAATAACTATAGTCATTTACATGGTAAGGCAAGGTAAAAGGCTCTAAAAATGGAATTACAGAGTATCACAACAGAGATTGAGACAGATGCAGAAATGAAATGTCCAAGAACCATCTTGCTGGTAATGTGTGCCTTATGGATAAGTGCTTGTACAAGATTCCAGTATAGCAGAAACAGAAGACAACACTTGGCAAGGAGCTATGAGAATGCTTCTAAAATTGTCCTGGTGGATTTTTAAAACTATCCAAAATTCTCAGAAAAAAACAAATGAAGATTTGATAATGAGGTTAACTAGAAATCCAAATTCAAAGCACAGTGATGAATAGGTTTTATTTCATTAGTTCAAAATATTATGAGTTTTGCAGTTTGTATTAATATTCATCATTTCTACAATTATCAAAAGTGTGCTGAAAGTCAAATGTATAGCAAAGAAAGGCAGGTTTAACTAATGCATCTAATGCCTGACAAAGACAGAGTCTAGGTATTAGTGATAAAAGCTAACTTTCTATATTTGCCATAACATATCATTGTAACAAAAGGCTTAACTGACCCATAGGTTATTAGCCATTAAGCAAAAGACAAGTTTTTTGATATCTCTGAATATCTTCTTCTACAATAATTTCTAATGAAATTTGAAAACTTAAAAATAAGAATTCAATGTTGATATGCATTTGTAGAATTCCTGTGACTGTGAAAATTATATACCCTTAATATTATGAAGGTGAAATATCTTTATCCACCAGTTTTGCAATGGAATGTTGTTTAATTTCCATATATTTATACAATTTTTGATACTACTGATTTCTTGATTCTTTATGTTCTATGCAGATAAAAGATATGATAAGACTTCTATGTTTTATATTTGGAGAGAATTGTTTTTTCCTAATATTTGACCTATTCTAGAAAATATTGCATATGATTTTGAGAAAAATATATATTCTGCAGTTATTGAATGAAAAATTTTCTGAGTATATCTTAGGTTCATTTGTTCTGGAGAAAAGCTTAAATATAAATTTTCTTTGCACACTCTTTGTATAATAATGTGCCCAATAATGAAAGTAGTGTTCAAATCTCTCATTGCAATGTTTCTCTCCCTTTAGACCTTCAGACTGTTGCACTATGTTTAGGTTTTCCAAAATGAAGTGACTACAAATTGATTACTGTAACATTTTGATTCATTTGTTTGATACATTCCTTATGGGCTGAAATAAAACAATGGCATAAAATTTCCTAAATTAAATTTAAAATTGTATGGGAAATGCTAATGAGAACATTTAGGGGATACAAAGCAATAAAAGGTATCCAAAATGAAAATCAAGACATGAAAGTATGTTTGTGTGCAGAAGAAATGACCTCATATACAAGAACCCTAAAGACACAATGAAAATGATGTTAGAACTAAAAAGTGAATTTAAAATAGTGACAAGATATAAAATCAAACTATAATTAGCAGTTTTCATAACTTCTCAGCAAACTTCAATACAAAAGCATATTGAAAATAGCTATTTTATAATGGGTACAAAAATATCCAGAAACATTTAATCAAATGATGACAAGATTTTTACAATAAAAACTTTAAAATATAAATAAATGAAAAAAAGGAAAGATATTTTCCATTAATAAATTGAAAGAATATATAGTTTTTAAAGTCAATATTATGCACAGCAATCTACAGAATCAATGAAATTCCTAAAAAATCAATGATTTTTTTCAGATAAATAGAATACACATTCCTAAAATTTGTATTCAATCACAAAACCCTTCAAATAGCAAAAGAAATATTCAGGAAAAATGATAATCCTGTGTGTTACCTGACTTTATAGAAAAAATGTAATAATTTAATTAGCATGGCACTGGCAGAAAAGCAAAGGAAAAGAATGCAGATTTCTAAAATAACTGCACATGTTTATATCTTTCAAAGTTTTTACAAAGAAACAAAAACAACACCATAAAAATATAATCTATTTAATAAATCAGTTATACATATGTTCAGCAAGGAAAATAGAGCATTATCACTCAGTGATTGCAAATATGAACTCCAAATGGATGAAAGACTTAAATATTAGGGTTGAAACTAGAAAACTGCTACAAGAATTCATTAAGAAAAGAATTCAAAACATTGACTCAAAAAAGATTTTTTGGACATCACTCCAGGAACAGTAAACCAAACAAAACATTAATTTACAGAATTATATTGATGGTCTCTGTGCATTATATAAAAAAATAAATAGAGATTTAAGAAAACATATAAAATGGGAAGAAACAGATACAAACCATGTATCTGACGTGGATTTGATATATGAGAAAACAAAACAATTGAATAATAAACATGTAAACAATTTTTTCAAAACCCAGCAACCCATTTTAATTATGCTGAAGATCTGACTAGACATTTTCTGAAGGAAATTTATTAAATGATCAACAGATAATGTTCAAAATCTCTAGCCATCATGCAAATACAAATAAAAGCATGGCATTGTATCTTAACCTAGGAAAAATGTGTGTTTTCAGAAAATAAAGCCATAAAAAATGCAGGCAAAGTTGCAGAGAAAGGAATTCATGTTGCTGATAGAGATTTACATTAATATAAATATTGTAGACTACCTATATGTACCATACTATGGATTTTTTTAAAAAACTGAAAATGTAGCTCATGTGATTTCACAGTCCTGCTCCTTGCTATGTATATGAAGAATATAATATCAAAAACATGAAGGAAATACCTAAGCTGCCATGTTTATTGAAGCACTATTCACAATAGCTAGGATATGAAATTGATTTAACTATTCATCAGTGGATTAAAGAATAGAGAGAATGTGGTGTAGAGATACACAAATATAATGGACAGCCATAAAAATAATAAAATCTCATGATTTTTGGAACATGACAGGACGACATAATGTTAAGTAACAATCAGAACAGCAAGTTCACCACACCATTATGTAGGAATACAATTTTCAAAAAATGTTGATCTGAAAGAAATAGTGTAGAGTAATGTCTACGAAGGATGGCAAAATCTACGAAGAGTGGCCCTGAAGGAAGGCCAGCAGATTGCTATAGCTGCTGGTTTCAAACAGGAGCCTAAAGAGAATTCTTTCTGTGGTCTGTTGGCCATTTCAGAACTTTGGAAATGTCATGGTCAGTTCATCAGAAAGAAATAGCAAGTAAGTGTGGCAGACTTTTGGCAGCCTGCAGGAGAGAGACACTGGTGTCTCGGAACCTGCACCATGTGGTGACTAAGGGTGCCAGGAGAAGAAGGAACTCCTCCTTTGTCTGGGGGGTGGCTGTGAGCCTGCCAGTGTGTGGGCTGAGAATCAAACATCTCATGTCATCCTGTCCCCTGTCCTGTGTTGCCCCCTCACTTAGCAAGTGGGAAACAGTGAACTACACATCTTGTGAAAAGATTGGCTATATTATTTAGTATGAGCTCCCCATATGCAAATATATGGACAACCATTTGGAAGAAAACAAGAGACAATATGACAGACACTGAATATCTCTGGTGGTCTAGCTTTGAAATTTATGCTTTCTTATGTCCCGTTCTGCTCTGTTTTGTTGTGTTTAATTTTACCACCTTTAAAATGAAATTTTAAAAAATCTATGAAGAATAGAAATCCTAGTCATTAAATGCAAATGTTATATTAAGGTAATTAACAATAATTGATTATATAAATAAATTCGGTTCACTTTTATTATGCATGGTACTTACATTTCATGAAGTCACACAGAACACTGAGTTTTCTTTTTTTAAAAAAATTTCATTCCAAGGAGGTAAAATTAAACACAAAAAAACAGAACAGAATGGGACACCAGAAAGCATAAATTTCAAAGCTAGATAACAAGAGATCTTCACTATCTATCATATTATCTCTTATTTTATTACAAATGGTTGTCCATATCTTTGCCTACAGAGAGTTCATACTAAATAACATAGCCAATTTTTCACAAGGTTTCCAGTTCACTGGCTCCCACTTGCAAAGCAGGGCAGGGGGGACACACAGTGGATGGAGGACAGGGCAACATGAAATGTTTTATTCTCAGCCCATGCACTGGCAGGCTCACAGCCACACCCCAGAGAGGGGAGGAGTTCCTTGTTCTCCCAGCACACCGAGTCAACCGCATGGTGCAGATCCCAAGGTGCCCGGGTCTCTCCCCTTTGGGCTGCAAAAAGTCTGCCACACTCACAGCCACCCCCCTAGAGAGGGGAGGAGCTCCTTGTTTTCCAGGCACCCCAAGTCAACCACATGGTGCTGGTGCCGATGTGCCAAGATCTCTCTCCTTTGGGCCACCAAAAGTCTGCCACACTCAATAGTAAATAATTTATGCCAAGAAAAATAGATGATTACAATACTGCGAGGCTATGGTCACATTGTTGTGAACCAATAAACATAATTTGTTCTACCATGTTTATCTTTAAAGGTATTACATAAATAAATTCTGTTGGTTTTTATTTTATATTAAATAAAGTAACAGAAAACATAACAAAACCAAACAATACTGATAAGAAAAAAAACAATGTAAGTCACAAAGATTCAAAGCAAGACAACAGAGATCAACAGTGACTACAGTAATGTCTCTTTGATAAATAGTTTTCTATATCTTCACATAATGAAATCATACAACTCAAAATAGTACAAAACTGATTAAAACAGAGTAGTGAAGGCATTACAGGCCTTCAAAATCAGGTAATAGGAAAATCAACACTGGCTACCATAATGTCACTTCAAAACAGCTGTCCATACCTTCATGTATGTTGAAATTAAATAATACATAAGAATAAAACCACTCTGAACAAAGAATAAAAGCATTCCTGGATTTCATAGCATGATGATATGGAATCAGCAATGGATACCATAATGCCTCTTTTTCTTCCAAGTAGCTGTTCATTATATCACGCATAATATAATAAATTCCCATAAACTAT
>PVJX010046951.1:0-12078 GCA_004027295.1 Dolichotis patagonum | reverse complement strand
TCTGGAGATTCCTCAAAAAGCTGGGTTAGGAAGTCCCATTTGACCCAGCTATTCCACTTTTAGGCATATTCCCAGAAGAACTGAAAACATCATACCACAGTGATATATGTGCACCCATGTTTATAGCAGCACAATTTGTAATAGCCAGATCTTGGAAACAGCCTAAGTGCCCATCAACTGAGGAATGGATAAAAAAGTTGTGGCATTTTTATACAATGGAGTACTACTCAGCTATAAAGAATGATCACAATGAGATATTTATAAATAAATGGACACAACTTGAGACCATACTCATAAGCGAAATAAACCAAACTCACATGTGTAAATACCGTATAGTCTCCCTAGTATGAGAGTTGGTAGGAGTATATAAGATTTTATGGTAGTCATGATTTCCCATCTCATAGCTTTGAAGCCTTTCAGTGTTTTCATTCATCAGTTTGAATGATTTTATTCTGTTTTGTTTGACTATATCATGTGTGATGGTATGAACAGCTGTTTTGAAGAAAACAAAACATGATGGCAGCCATTGCTGATTTAATATTGTCTTCCTTAGAAGTCCTACCATGCTTCTACTCTGCTATTACCATTGGCTCTATCATGTTGTGTCTTATTGGGATTTTAATATATATGATAGCATAAACAAATTTTTTTTATTGAAAATGAGATATTATAGTAGCCATTGATCATTCTCTGTTATTCGGTTCAGAATGTCCTGTAGTTCTTTCATTCTCTTGAATGGTTTTATACTATTGTTTTATGTTTGATATTATTGTGTTTGAAACTATGCTCAACTGTAGCAGTGAAAGAGATACTTGGATAGCTACTGTTAATGTCCGGTTGACTTATTATAAAGTGTTGTGTTTCTTATGTTGTCCTGTTCTGATCTGCTTTGTTCTGCCCTCTTTTGTTTTATTCTCTCTAAAATAAAAGAAATAAAAACTTGAAATGATAGAATTCATATACAAATATTTGTTTTCTTTATCAGACTGCATTATTCCTTGGTAACATTCCAATAACTGGTGGTCTTTATAGCAGGGATTACATCTCTTTTTCCTGTATTAGTCCACTCACTATCAATTTCCTAAATCAGGAGTAAAAATAAAAGTCAGTTGTTTGATATGTGTATTTCCTCATGGGAATTTCGGGAGAATTCTGAATTACTTAAAAGAAATAAAGTTAAGAAAAGTGCTTGTCTCTAAACTAAGGCAAGAACTAAAGCAGCGCTATGAAAACGTAGCTCAGAGAAGAAAAGTGTTTTGTTCTTAAGTTCAAAGTCATGAAATGGTTCATTAGTTCCAAGAGTAAATGATTTGCTTTACAAACTTAATTTTTGTATGTCTACCTTTCAAATTTGGAGTCTAGTCTGCCAAAGAAACAATAATATGAATGAGGATTGGTTTCTCAATTGTAAATCTGTAATTTAGATGAAATAGTACATGTTTGTGATGAGAGATTATTGGAAACAACGCTGTCACCACAGTACTGATTCAACAGAGTATTTGAATACACGACGTTGTCTTCAAGTCATTTTGTGAGCCGTTTGACAGAAAGCAGGTTTAGAGGAAGATGACTTAGCGCAGACATTTGTTGGGGTTTTGAAATGGATATTTGAGCACTTTAAAGCTGGAAGGCACTGATTCCTTCTCTCACTTTAAAAATGGTAAAATTATTAACAAAGTTAAACACATATGTCGTGTAAGAAGTCAGTGTCTGTGAAGCTTGGCCTGAAAAACAGCCGTTTCCTGACGCTCCCCTCAGCCTCCGCGCTTCTTGCTCCTTTGAGGTGAATATTGTCAGTCCTCAGCCGATTCTTCCGGGTGTTTTCTCCCGTCCATGTCCACATTCACCAGGCGGTTATCAGTGGGACTGTTCTACCCGTGACTCTGTGAGGTGTGGAGCAGCAGTGATGACACAGGGACATTCTGCTCTTCCTCCCATGCACCGGGTGCCGCCCGCAGCCCGCCTGCCTCTGAGCACTCTGCTCCCATCTGCCGGTACTTAAGTGGTGGTTCTGAGTACTTAGATTTTGGTTCCAAGTACTTAGATTTGGTTCTGAGTACTTAGATTGTGGTTCCAGGTTCTTAGATTTTGGTTCCAAAGATTTAGATTTGTTTTGGAGTACTTAGATGTTCCCTTAGATATTGGTTCCAAGTACTTAGATTTGGTTCCGAGTACTTAGATTTTGGTTTCGAGTACTTGGATTTGGTTCCAAGTACTTAGATTTGGTTCTGAGTACTGAGATTGTGGTTCCAGGTTCTTAGATTTTGATTCCAAGGACTTAGATGTGTTTTGGAGTACTTAGATGTTCCCTTAAATATTGGTTCCAAGTACTTAGATTTTGGTTCTGAGTACTTAGATTGTGGTTCCGAGTACTTGGATTGTGGTTCTTTGTAGATCAGTTTTCACTAGCTATGCTTCCTAACTGCTTAAATGCTATTAGTAGCAGTCATTTCCGGACTCTTTCCCCTCTCCAGTTAATAACTATTTTGTTTGCTTAGTAATATGCATTATAAGGTTCCTTTCATGTTTTTCAAGGCTTATTTCTTTTACTGTTGAAAAATCTAGTGTAAAGATGTACCATTTCATTTTACTGTTCTTCTAAGCCAATATTTAACACGGTTTTCACTATTTAATAGTTTTTGAAGTTTCATAGTTATTGTTTTATTTCCAAAAGCCCTTTTTTTAATTCTCTCTTTTCAAAATGACCTGTGGCTTCCAGATGTAAAAGTCTTTGCTCCGGGAATATTGATAGCATTTTGTTGCAATTTCTTCGCCTTGCATAATCGATTCCCTCTGTGTTTCTTGTTTTGGTATTTTGGGGGTGTGGAGAGGGTGGGCTTCCTTTCTCCTCCTGTAGGCTTTCCTCATCAGGACTCTGGGCCACCTACCCGGTTTAAACGGAGCCCCGCGGGGCCCACCGAGCATGCCCATGCCGGACGGGATTTCCAGCCGGCCTTGCGGGACCCTTTGGTTGGGAAATCTCTGACAGCGACGTCTTTATGACTTCTGTCTAGGCGGCCTCCGGGCCTGTCCCTCGCTTTCCCCAGGCTCCCCTTTGTCTCTCAATCTTGTGCTCGGTTTGGTTCCTACTGACCAGGTTGCGCAGCGACCCGAGATGGGACAGCCTCGCGGCACACCCTGGCCCCGTGCGCCCCGGCTCCTGCCCGGCCTTATCGGGGTTCGCCTTTCCTATCCCCTCCTCTCATGGGCCATCCAGTGCCTTGGAAAACGGTTTCCTGTTTTCCCGGGGAGCCTTAGCTTAGGGGTTCTGGGCCCGCAGAGCTCTCTGCTCATTGGGTCCTCCAGCTTGCCCTGTTGCTGTGTAACAGATGCTGCTCACTCTCTCTGCGCCTTGTTTTTTTCTCCTCTTTTTTTCCACCAACATTGTTTTCCAGACCTCTTCAGGTAGCGTTAGAACAGATGATCTAATTTATTCATCCGCGGTGGGACGTGTTCTTTCCTATGAGCGTTACATTTTATCCATGGAAGGACTTTTAAGTCGTTTGAAGTTGTGTGTGTGTGTGTGTGTGTGTGTTAAAAACACTTAGGCCTTCCAGTTCGAGGCCATGTGGGGCTACAAAGTAAGTTCAAGGCCAGCCTGAGCCATACGGTGAAACCCTGCCTCAAAAAGACAAAAGACAAAAACAAACAAAAACCAAAACAGCTAAACCCTTCTGCTTTAGCTGAATCCGTAATCCCAGCGCTCTGAGAGGCTGAGGCAGAAGGATTTAGAAGGCCAAAGTCCAGCCTGGACAACTCAGTGACTTTGGGGCCCTGCTTTAAAGTGCAGCTTAGCACGGAGGGCCTGGGTTCATTCCCCAGTAGCCCCAGCAAAACAAAACAAACAAAACAAAATCAGTTTTGTAGTGACTTGAAACACAGCTCTACCCTGAGGTGAAATGTGTTTGTTAGGTTTTTCCTTGGCGCTGCAGAGAAGCAAGAGCAGAAAAAGAAGCAAAGGAAAAAAGCCTTTATTTCAGGCAGACAGGCTGTAGAAGACTTCAAGGTCCCCTCTGGGGGAGGACAAGGAAGCAGCGGGCTTTTATTCGGGTTTTACAGGGGGTGGAGTTTGAAGGGGCGAGCGGAATGACGTGTTCACATCTGATTGGGGGAATGCTGGCGCACGCGCGAAAAGCAGGAAGTTCAGTCTCGGAAGAAGGCGCAAGTCAGCCTGGAAGGGAAGCGCTTTGGTCTGGGGTCCGGTGTCACGTTGGGCAGCGCCACGCTGATCCTAGCCGAGCTTCACACGGGCGGAACCCATCAGTCTTGTGCTGGACGAGAGGTTTCCTAGGCTCCCTCCCTAAGTGTGTGGCAGGTACACCTTTATCTTGCACAGGGTTATTAGAATTTGGGTGGCAGCAGTGTAGTGCAGTACCGCTTTCACGTCTCTGTCTTCATAGCAGATGTTGTGAAGCTTTATTAGAAAAGCGAACAAAGTGGCATTGCAAAAAACTGTTTTCTGAGAGTGTTTAAATATTTTTAGAAATGTTTATTTGACAATACCATTGAGCTAGCCTCTTTTTTAAATTGCAGAATCATTTTTAATTATGAATAATCAAGAAACAATCTAAATGCACATCACCTGTGGGTTGTTTCTAGACCATTTTTTTTTTTTTTGAAACTGGGAATCGAACTTAAGATCTTGCACTTGCCAGGCAGGCACTTTGCCACTGAGCTATCTCCCCAGCCCTGTGGGTCACTTTCTTATACTGCTAGTAGAATTGTGTGCGATTATTGAAAGCCCTGGATGGCATCTGTGCCTGTGTTGGCTTGGAAAAGCAGTCAGGATACGTTGCTGCTGACAGCAGCAGCCCCGGACGGGTAGGGGTGAGGGCTCCGGCCCGCAGCCTGGGCTCAGCCCACTGCAGGCTTTCCCCGAGAGGCCTCAGGGCAGTTTCTCTGACTTTTTAATTTAATTTTTAGTTCACAAAGATTGTATGTGTTTTTCAGCCGTACCACTAGACCTCTTCATAGTCCTTGCGTCTGACCGAATGTGCACCTCTGACCAGCTCTCCTCAGTTCTGCGGCCCCCTGCTGCAGTAGCTGTCATGCTCCTCTTCAGCCAGTTCGTTTTATGCTCCACATGCAAGTGAGATCGTGTAGTACTGTCTGTCTGTGTCTGACTTCATGAGGGTAACATCCCTCAGGCCCACCCTCCTGCCTCAGCCTCTCAAGTGCTGGGATGACAGGCTTATGCCACCATGCCCAGCAACCTCAGTACGACCATCTCTCCTTGATAAAAGGGTTACATTTTTGCCTACAATTTCATCTACTTTTAAGAAACATAATGAAGCTCACCTGCCGTCTCTCGAGTCCTTTCTGTCCACATTGTGGGTGTGCGGGAACAGCGTGGTTGGCACGGTGTGCTGTCCACTTCTCCAGCATCTTCCAGGGTGAGCTATTTCACCCCACCTTCCCCAGGTGCCCTGCCCTACTTGGCTTTGTCAGCATTTAGGTTGGTTGTGTCACCAGGACCTTGATCTGCTGTGACCAAGTGCCCCGTTACCATCTCCACATGGGTTCCGAGACACAGTGCCCACTCCCTGCCATTTCCCCTGCCCTCCCACTCTCCCTGTCCTCATGGAAGCCACCGTCGTTCACTCGGTCTTGCTGATTTTACTACGTAGAGGGTTTTTTAAAAAATTTGTCCCTCTTTAGTAATCTGAAGGGATGACTTGGTAAGAAAGAGTTCTTGAGGATATTGCGTAAATAGAATATTGTAGCCCGGGGTTCAACCTTGGTGATCATTCACTGGAAAATAAGGAAAGAGAAATGGAGGCGTTAAGAATCCGTATCAGACGCAGTCGAAGGCTGTTATTCTAGAGTGAGAACATCCTCAAACCACCTCACTCTGTTTGCTTACAAATTACTTTTAAAGAAATGAACTGTTCTATTAAGCGAAGAAAATTACATCCCCCCAAAATTGAGTTTCCAACTGCAAAATTGTGGTATATTAAGCAAGTTAGCCTACGTCAGTTTTCGGTCAGGGCTTGTTTATGGTGCAGGCCGCAGAGGCCGCTCTCTGCTGGTCAGCCTTCCTCTGCAGGAAGGGACGGGAAAGGCCAAGGAGGAAGGAGGCTGGGGGAGGGGAGGAGGGCTGCAGTTTACTTCCATTCTCCAAGTGCAGATTAGTGCAGAAAGTGACCCCGTGTTCACATGTGACTCCAGGAAAACTCAGAAATAGCAGAGAGGCGTAAATGGAGTTGGCTGTGTGCACCGTTTACCCATTTTTCATTCTTTGGGGGGGTTCTGGGTTTTTAACTCACTGAAGTTTGAGAGCATGTGTGTATAGTCCGGCATCTGCTTTAGGGTTTTTTTTTTTTTTTTTTTTTTTTTTGTCTTTTTGGGACGGTCTCACTACACAGAACAGGCTGGCTTTGACCTCGCTTTGTAGCTCAGGCTAGTCTCATACTCGCAAGGATCCTCCTGCCTCAGCGTCCTGAGTGCTGGCATGACAGGTGTGGGTCATTGCCCCCGGCGACCTGTACCTGCATTTAACTATAATAAAACTCGGGAGTACCCAGCATGGTTGTCAGCTGTTGGAGATGACATGTTTGTAGAGTAGAGAAAGTTTATGTATATACCTATACGTATGTTTGGGGAGCAGAGAAAGTATATTAACATACTGTTTGAGTAACAAACTGTTTGAGAGGAAAATGTTTAAAACACTTCTTTAGCAGTTTTATCCCACTAAGAAGTTAATCTACTGTGGGTACTTTAGGATCATTGCTTTGTTATGTGACAAGACACATGACTTCATTAGGTGGCAGTTCATGTTTTGGTCTTTTCTTTATGTGGGAATAACGTTATGGTTTAACTCTGACAGTGACATCGTGGAGGGTATTTTCTACACTATGCAGTCTTCCTGAGGAAGGCTGAGCATTAGTTTGGGGATCTTCCTTTGCGTGAAACGAGCTGTCAGTTCTGTGATCACTTGGAAAGCGCCATCAGTACCCGTGGTAGACTCAGATTCAGAGACTGCCTGATGGTGACAAACGAGGAGAGACGGCCTTTAAAAAAGTGTATTATGCTTATCTGCCAGCCCTGCCCCAACAATTATTTTTCCTTGAACGAAGGGAAGAGAAAGGAAGTGGACATTTCTGAGTCCCTACCAGGTATCAGGTGTTATTTAATCTGTGCACAGGGCCGTCGGTATCTCACCCAAGCAAAGCCACACAACCAGCGGGATAGTAGACCTGCTGTCTCTCCTCTGCTGCGAACAACAAAACGTGTAATTCATTTAAAACCTTACATGTTCTTTAAAAGTCTGAACTGCTGTAAGGAAACCTTGATATTATAGGCGGAGTACAAGTGCTCTGAAAAATGTGTAACTCTTGCTTTTCTTTTTTTTATTCTTGCGAAATACAATCCTCCTTCGGTCCAACCGAGGATTAAAGCGTTGAACATTTTGAACTTCCTCGGTACGGCAGCCAGCTGGCGTGTTTTCCTAGCAAAACATTTTCTGATTTGACCACAGCCTGTCTCCATCAGTCGTTACTGGTTTGAATAATAGAAAATGCTGTCATAGTGGGCACCTGATCATGAAAACTGATACCAGGAGTACATTTTTATTTGGATTTAAAATGTTTTTACAGTCCCAGTATAAACACTGTTAATCTAGTCAAAACCTTTTCTCACAAGATCAAGGGCTCGCATAGTTTTCCTTTAACTACTTATAGTCCACAGAATGAGAATAAATCAGGCGGGCTTAGTGGCACACTCCTGCAGTCCCAGCACTCAGGAGGCTGAGGCAGGAGGATCGTTGCAAGTTCGAGACCAGCCTGGGCTACAAAGTGAGCCCAAGACCAACCTGAATTACACAGCAAGACCCTGTCTCAGAAAGACAAAAAAAGGAGAGAGAATAAATCGTGTATTATTTATACGAGGCAGAATCTCTGTGTTAAATGGGAAGGATGTCATACTAAAAACACCTAGGAAGTTTTGAGATAAAACAATGTAGTTTTGAGACCCTGAACAACTGGCTTTATTTAATACCACGGCCATTTCTAGTGTGTAACCTCTGTAGAACAGCCAGGTCTTGATGCGATGCTGGGAAATTACAACTCTGCCTTCATGTTTGAGCAACACATTCACCTTTGGTGGTTACTGATTTTTTCGGGTGTTCATTGAACTAGTTTCCTATAGTTAATTTTCTTTCTTTTATAACTATAGTTAATTTTTCGTATTCATGATATAACAGGTTCTAATCCTACAGACAATTAGGGTAATTTTCTTAGTTGTTTCTGTATGGATGAGTAAAGAGCCCACTATTTGAAGTCAGTTTGGACACCTTGTCATAAATTCAAATAGTAACCAGCAAATGTGGCAGATTACCATAGAAGATGTATACATTAAGGGTCAAATATATAGAAAATAGTGTGCACTTTGGATGCATTGGTTTCTTTACATTATTCGTCACTGGGTAAAGATGATATTCCGGGTTACTTTCAATGAATCATGGTTCAACTTATCACCTGCCTTTCTTTAGTGCAGAGAATGGAAAGGCCTTGGTGTTAGCAGAAACTGAAATACTGAAGAAGCATGACTAGAAGACAGCACATAGTACACTTAGAGAAGTACGTACGGACTCTTCAGTGTTGTTACTCATGCTCCATTGGAAAGGGGCAATTGGGATTTTGTTACTGAATTAAGGCTGGCAGTTTTTGAAAGTCGTCATTATTAGTATCTAGGGTATGAGTCTGGGAGAATGCAATAGTAAAAAACAAGCAGACAAACTTAACCATGTCCTCTGAGTGTATCCTGGGGAAATTAAAGAAGAAAGTTAAAGCTTTATGGTTAGGCCATGTGTGGTGGTGCATGCCTGTAAATCAAGCACTCAGGAGGCTGAGGCAGGAGGGTCACTGAGAGTTCAAGGCTGCCTGGGCTACAAAGTGAGTTCAGGGTCATCCTGAACTAGAGTGAGACTCTGTCTCAAACAAAACAAAACAAAACAAAACAAAATAAAAAAAGCTTTATGATTAGATAAAATGATGATGCGCAAACCTGTTGGTAATGTTGCTGAGTCTCTAAGTAACTGCAGCCACTTTGCTGCCTGTTTTATTTCTTCAGAAAAAAAAAAGTCAAAAGACAAAAGAAAAGAATAACTTGTTCTGATTAGTAACAGCCAAAGAACTTACGAAAAGAAACCTGACTTTCCCATTTTAGCATTTATTTGTTCATTTAGTGTGTCTATGGGCAGGGAAAGATCAAAATTGTTTTCTAGCCCTAGCACTGATCTAGCTCTGCTAGTTGACTTTGGCTGTACCAATAATGCAACATAATTTTAAAAATTAACCTCTATAACCACCCTGTAAGACCAACATTTGGCATAGTTTTTTATGTGGAAGTTCCTTATGGCATTAACAATTTTTAAGCACCACAGGAAATGAAAGATGCATTAACTAAAAGGAAGAGCTGTAAATATTCACGGAAGCAAATGCTTCCGGGTTAGTAGGATTGAAATGCGCCCTTCTGTTCACCTGTGTCTCCTCGCTGAGTGGAAGAAACTTAGTGCAATTCAGAAAATAAGACAGCTATAAGAAAATAACTTTTTGCCAATTTCGTCATGTGTAAACTCTCCTTCATTGTTCCTATTGTATAAAATCATTGGTTTCTTAGACTTTGCTGGACAGGCTTCTCTTTGTAGTCCCCAGATCAGAGCTAGTTAGCAAATACTCTGGCACCTGACTTGACCCTTTGGCTGCTATCTGCTTTTGCGTCCTCTCTTTCAGCACTGTGGAGAATTCGCAGTCTCCCTCAGTGACGTTCTGATGACATGGAAATACTTGCTGCACGAGAAGCTGAACTTACCTGTTGAACACATGGAAATGGCTGACCATTACGAGGACATTAAGAAGACTTATGAAGATTTCTTGAAGAATAGTAATATGCTAGATCTGATTGACGTTTATAAAAAATGCAGGATTTTGACTTCTAATTCTGAAAATAAGGACATTATAGCCCCTGTAAGTATGTTCTAAAATAATTCTACTTTAATCAAATGAAACTTCAGCTAGATTGACTTGGATATTAAACTTTGGTATTCCCAGCGTAGTAACTTGACGAGGGTGATGAAGAAGAGGGAGGTGACAGACTTTAGTCTGCATAGTGATGGCCGGGATAAAAACCAAAGCCGTAGTAATCTGAGAATGATTTTGCTTTTAGGCTTGTGTTAAGAATGGAAAATTTAGTTATCTGGAAGCTAGTTATTATTGGAAAGAAATGTTACGGTGAGAAGAAGTTTTGTTGGGCTTGTGTTACTGTTACTGTATTTGGATGACATAAGAAATAGTTTCCTTCTTTATTTACCTGCAGTGTATTATTTGATTAATTTTAACTAGAGGTTAAATGCAAGTGTCTTTAACAAAAAGTTAAGTAGCATGTCCCAAAGGAATAGAACTTCAGAATCTCGTCTCCAGTGAATAGAAGCATTTACCAGTCAGGTGAAAGGCAGATTTATGAGATACTGTCATGCTAATATTTTTTATGAAGAATTCTGCGTGTATTTAAGGTCTGCCAGTGAATGCCAGGCACTGGAGCATCTTCTAGCCCATAGAGCTTTGCTTAGTTATACCCCGTATGTCCTCCAGATTCAACTGCGGGATTTTCTTGCGGACAAGAAATGTGAAGAGGAGGATGAAGCTGATCTTTATCCACCGTCACCCCTGAAATACAGCCAGGATGATGGAAAGGTATCGATGAGCTGTGGAAAGGATTAAAGCAGGATGTGATCACCTTCAAATCACCATGAGTTTGTTAGTTTACTAGAATTATTAGCATTTTGTTCTTTTTAAATGTTTACAAGTTTTCAATTTTTTTTTGTACTGGGGATTGAACTCATGATCTTGCGCTTGTCAAGCAGGCACTAATGCTGCTGAACTAAACCCCCGGCCCTCAAATTTTTTAAAATAAAATGACTTGCAAAGTGTACTACTTTGCACTGGGAAAATTATGGAATTTTTTTTTTTTTACTTTTTGAGATGGGTCTTTTGCTGTGCAGTTCAGGCTGGTCTTCAACTCACTTTGTAGCTCAGGCTGGTCTTGAATTTGCAGTGACCCTCCTGCCCATCCCCCTGAGTGCTGGGATTACAGGCGTGTGCCACCATGCCCTGCAGTATTTATAATATTTGAACCCAGGTAACTGGCATAAGCAAAAATAGGCATCATTCAAAATACTGAAGAAACAGTTGAAAGTCCAATTTCTTTGAAGTCTTTGTATCTTTCTGTTTAGTAAACTCTAGTTAGTTTTTGGGTTTTGTTTGTTTGTTTTTGGTACCTGGGATTGAACTCATGACCTCACACTTGCCAGGCAAGGGCTTACACCACTGAGCTAAATCCCTGGTGAGGTTTAGTTTTCGATGACTGAGTCTTGGACAGCGGTATTCAGTTGCACAGCTAGGTCTGTAACCTTTGCAGTAGTACAACGGGTGTCCAGGAGTGGCGTTAACAGGCTTCGTGTGTGTCATGGTTTACATCGGTGGCCCCCAGGCCTCATGTATTTGCATTGTACATTTGTGACTGGTTCATTTTCTAGCGCTTGGATTGGTGGTGTCAGTGCTACACCCTCCTAGGGGTGGAGCCAGGATGTGATGTAATGGCAGGAAGAAGGTGTGTCTCTCTCTCTTGCCAGTTTCCGCTTGCTGTTTGCAGCCGCCATGCCCTGCCATGCCACCCCGCCATGCCACCCTGCCTTGGAGGCAACTAAATATAAACTAAAACCTCCAAAAACTGTAAGAAATAAACCTTTCCTTTCCAACTTTGGGCATCAGGTATTTTGTCTCAGCGATGAGTAAAAAGTAACTAAGACAGTGTGCAAGTGAAAAACAGGAAATTAGTGTCATTCTCAGGCCTAATTTAATATCACTTAACTTTCAGTTTAATACTGTGCTGGCCACGTAATCACATATTGTAAACCCCACTAACCAAGGAAATTATGATTATGAAAGTTTTATGATTAATTAAACCACTGTTAGGATGTGAGTTTAAGAGTATTGGAAAGAAACAGTAAAGTTACATGTAATATATTTTTAAAAAATCACACCTGTATATAAAAAGTCTAAAATGCACTTAGTCTTAACA
>PVJX010046950.1:0-12078 GCA_004027295.1 Dolichotis patagonum | reverse complement strand
AAGTAGAAATTCCATTTGACCCAGCTGTTCCCCTTCTGGGTGTCTTCCACAGAGAGTTAGGAGATCATATTACAGGGACACATACCTTAATTCTTTTGGCAGAGGTGCTAATCTAGTTTCTTGTCACTGGTTGTTACCATGCAGACTTTGTACGCACCCCACAAAGCCATCTGATTTCCTCTGGAGTGTGGTGAGCATCACAATTAAAACAGCTCTTTCCCACTGCCAGGCCCATGTCTGTTTTTTTCCTTTTTTGTGTTTGTCCTGGCTGTTTTCATCTCCTCCTGTCCCCCTCCCCTCCTCCTTCCTCTTTCTCCCCTCCCTTCTCCCCTCCCCATCTTCCTCCCCTTTCCTTTCATTGGTGGACTCAGGGTGCCCTCTAATTTTTAAAGACAGAGCTTTGAAGCCCCCTTACTAAAATAGGGAAAGTCCTCTAAATTTTAGCAACTTGGAAGGTTGAGACAGGTGGGTGAAAGGGGCAAGTCCAGCCTGGCAAAGTGTCAAGACCCTGTTTCAAAATTAAAAGCAGAAAAATAAAAAGGTCTGGTTTACAGCTCAGTGGTGGAGCACTCGCCTGGAAAGAAGGAGGCGAGTTCACATGGGGAGCACTGCCATCCAGCAGGAGAAACGCTTGGGAGAAAGCTCATTGCAGTGCCCTCTGTTCTGGCTGGGAAAGTCCCTAAGTCTTATCTTCAGGGTGCTGACCTGGCTCCGCTACTTTGAGCAGAAGAAACATCAGAAAGAGGCACACTGCCTCCTGGTGCTTGGAGCCAAGCTGGGCCCCTGCTCAGGGCTGGGACCTGCATCCTGCAGTCCTGTCTTCCTGCCCAGCGTCCCGTACCACCCTGAGACCTGGAGGAGAACTGGACTGGGTCACCCAGGTTGTGCAGAGGAAGAAGGAGAGGGAGGTAGCAGTGAGTGAGAGTGAGTCTGCATGGCACCCTGGGGTTGGTGCAGTGTCCTCTGTCCTCCCCCAGTCACTGTGCACCCTGTACTAGTTCCCCTTGGCACTGGCCTGAGGCAGCAGAGGGAGGAGTCTGAGCAGGCCAAGGCTGACTTGCAGAGTTTGAGGGCCCGAGAAGGGCTGCTGAAGCCCCTATGTTCTGGAGGCCACTGGGGTTCCCTGGAAGAGTCTTGTGACAGCTGTGTCCCCCAGGAGGAGTAGAGCAGAAGGAGGAAGTGAGAGGAGTTGCTGCAGCAGACTTGTCACAATGCACAGCTCAAACTTGCAGCCTGGCACTGGGTGAGTGCCCTCCTGTTCTGCCTCTGCTACACTGCTGGAGACACCACCAGTCTGCCAGGCCCAGGCTTCTCTCTGTGTCCCCACTAGCTGCATACCCCTCACCCAGAGCTAAGTAGCCTGGTGGCATAGAGCTGAGTCCAGGATAGGGTTCACGACAGTGAGGCCATGTCCATCGGCTGTGGGGGGAGGATGTGTTTGGTGACAGCTAGGCCCAGTTCTGAGCCTTCTCCTCTTCGTGCTGCTCTACATAGGCAAGAAGAGAAGGAGACTGAGGCAATCCTCAGCCTAGGCTGAGGGGCCAGCCATGGAGCCACTGGAGCTGCTGGAGCCCGGGGAAGAAGAGCTGGTGCTGGTGGAATGCTCCAGTGAGGAGTAGAGGACAGTAGCCAAGTGGGTGAGAGAGCAGTTTCCCTGTGCCCTGTGTCCCCACCCATGGCCACGAATGAGCTCCCAAAGGCAGCTCTTCCTTCCTGGGGTTCCCTGCCTGGCCTCATCTTGCCCTCCAGGCTGAGCTCAGGGCCAACTTCCTTTAGACTGACAACTTAGAAGGGAGCTGGGTGGAGCAGGTGGGAGAGTTGGAGGTGGCCCTGCCTGGAGGGGCCCAGCTCGGATGCTACAGGGGTGCAGGGAGGGGACTCAGAGCTGGGGGCTGTGTCTCTAGGGCGAGGGTAGCACAGGTCCCCAGGAGCTGCTGTGCGAGGAGCAGCCTGTTCTAGTCAGGAGAGGTCCCCATAGGGATCTGCGTGTGCAGCAGGTGGTGCAGCAGTAGACAGGCACCCATGTCCTAGCAGACAAGAGGGAGGACAGGAACGCAGGGGATGGTGAGGTGGCAGATTCTGTGGGTCACATAGGCCAGGGAAGGGGCCTGCGTCCCTCAGAGAGCAGGAGGACAGAGTTCATGGCTCTTCTGAGGGTATGAGAGTCCCTGTAGTAGCCCATGTGTCAACCTCCAGCTGGGTAGAGGTCTGGGATGATAAGGCCTATGAGCCCCTCTCCGTCAGTGACACTGCTGTCCACAGCCTGAGTGAGTGTTACTTAGGCTGGAGCCCCCTGGGGAAGCAGGAGGGATGTGCATGCAACCCTCACAGAGTGCTCATCCCTGACTAACATCACCACAGTTACCCTGCCCAGCTCCACACCAGGCCTCTTCTCTGCCTGTGACATGGCACCTGCCTCCTGTCCTTGGTGTCCTTCTTTCCTCCCTGGCAAAGGTCCCTTGCTCTTGCAAGGTCCAGCTGGCAGTGGTTGCCATGGCCTGGGTGTTGACACTCCCAAGTTTGTCTAAGACCTGCTTTTGTTGGAGTCTGTCATTCTGTTCTCCTCTCCCCTGGGCCTGGGCTGCTGCACAGCTGAGGCCTCCTGTTTGGGGACCCAGGATCCTGTTCCTGTGCCCTCCATGCTCAGCCACATATCAGGCCTTCCTTAGAGTTATTTTTGTTTTGAGTCCAGGCCCCCAGGTTGTGACCTGAACTTGGGGACCAGAGCCCTTCACTTTCCTTCCCACACTCCCTGGGCCACACAGACCCAAGCAGCAGGGCAGATGGGGCTGTAGCTCACAGGGTAGCAGGCAGTGCCCCAGTGGTTGTGGGGCATCTCATTGGAGAATGAAGCTCTGCCTGCTCTCAGCCCGGAGCCCCCATCAGCTCAGTCAGTGTCCAGGAGCAGAGCTGTTAGGGAGGGTTGCTCTGGGATTGTCACTTGCTGTCTATTGCTTAACTGAGTTGCTCAGGGGAGACTACAGCGTGTTCTGTTCCTCAGAGTGGATGAGGACTAGGAAGACCTGGAGGAGCATGTCATGAAGGTGAAACACCCAGGCTGGGGCCTTGCCAGGCATGCAACTGCTATTCTTTCTTGCTGTCCTCTGAAATCCCAGAAGAGAAGGAACAACAGCCTCGGCCTCTACCTCGCACATGAGGTAATGCATGGGGTTGCCCCCCACTCTGTCCCTAGGAGGTGAGGGTGGGGACACGGCCACCCCAAGACCCAGAGCCCTGTGTCCCACCTGGGTCAGAGTTGCGGCCTGGCTGGCATCGCCTGGGTGGCCTCCCTTGGTGCCATCTGATGAGGGTGACACTGCCTCCTTAGGGATCTGCATTTGTAGCCACCATCCCTGTTCCCACAGGCTTCAGGCCTCAATGTACCAAGAGCTCTTGGGGTTGTTCTGTCCCCTCTTTGACCTTCCCTTCTTCTACTCTGGGCAGATTTACTACTGCAGCCAGATGCACTCCCAGCTGTCCCAGTTCGTGCAGGAAGTTTGGAAGAGCCCCTTCGGCAAGTTCACCAGGCTGGTGACCCTTGGCTCCCAGCAGGTGAACAGTGTCAGGCATCCTGACCCCAGTGCTGTTCTGCTCCTCCCCACACCCATGTCCGCTGGTCCAGGGTCCTGGCATTGACAGACAGTGGGGCCAAGGTGGCTAAGCTATGGGTATAGCCTGGCCCTGCCTACCGCTCCTGGGAAGGAGGAGGAGATGTGACTCCATGTCGCCCGTCTCTTCACTGTATCCTCTCGGCTTTAGAACCTTTGTGACAATGAACACATGAGAAGCCTGGTGCTGTGCAGGTGATCAACGACTGCTGCATGGAGATTCAGAGAAGCCTGCATGTTAGGAGCTGAGACCGATGCAGCCATGGCCATGCTGGGGCAGAGGGAAGCTCGCTTAGACCAGGGACTCAGGAGACCAAGACCAGACCATGGGGCCTTGAAAGCAAATAATGGCAAAGCCATCCCAGCCCTCTCTCAAGGAGGGAAGGAGCCAGATCCTTGGCTGGTAGATGGATTTACAGGCTGTTTACAGAGAGAAGAAAGTAGCCTCAGATAATGAACCTATGGCATGAGTGGATGACACCCCTGCCAAGGCAGAACTTGGAGGGTCCTTTAGACCCATGTCCCTGAGCCCCCCCCTGGTCACTGAGATGCTCATGGTCCTTCCTGTCTTTACACCTGGGCCTGTGCGCCCCAAGAGAGTAAGAACAGAGCTGAGACAGACAAGCCCAAGAGACAGCAGAAGGAGGGCCGGGCCACCTGCCCCTTCCACAACCTAGAGCAGACACCGCTGTTCCAGGAAGCGATCTTGGTGGTGGTGAAGGACATGGAACAGCTGGTGGCCCCCGGGAGGCAGGCCCAGGCCTGTCACTATTACGGGAGCTGGCTCACCTTCCCTGTGGCCCAGGTGAGTGTGGGCTTCTGCAGGGGCCCTTGTTCTGTAGTCTGGGGAGACATCCCCTACAGGGCCAGGCTGTCCAACTCCAATGACCCTGAGGGTGGAAGACCACTCATCAGCATGGGACCGTAGACTGGGTAGGTGCTCACAGAGAAACTGAGGCACACTCCTCTCCATCTCAATCTCCTGCCTGACCCTGGCCCTGCATGGGTGAGGTGAGTGTAAAGAGTGCTGGACCTGCTGATGAACACACAGGCGGAGGCTGGTTGGCCAGAGTCCTGAAATTCTCAGTTAGCTTTGCCCTTGTGGTGTCCCACTGAGGTGGCCGAGTGCTGCATGTGACATTCAGTGACTACCCTGTGTGGGCACTGAGCATAAGCTGTGATGCTCACATCTGAACCAGGACCTTATGCTTCCCAGGTTCTGAGAATTCCTCATTGTTCCTTGTGCAGTACTCGGGATTTAACCCAGGTCATTTGCACTGAGCTGCATCTCCCCATCCTCTTTTTTCGTTTGTATGTTTTTAAATCTTGAGACAGTCTCATTATGTTAACTGCTCAGGCTGAGCCGGAACTTGTCATCCTCCTGTCTCAGCCCCCCAGGGTGCTGGGGTGACATGTGCACCACCACACCTGCCTTGGAAAATCTTCATAACAAAATATAGGTAAAATTGACAACATGCTTTAGTTTTGGTTACTGCCCTCCACTCCTCCAGCCTCAGCTGAGGCAGAGTTTATCGGGCCACATAGCAGATGAGGAAACTGAGGCTCCGAGGTTAGACAGCTGTGTTTCGGGCATCCGGCTGAATGGCCAGGTTGTTATCATTGATGAGGCACACAACCTGATCGACACCATCATGGGCAACCACAGCACAGAGGTCAGTGGGTCTCAGGTGGGTTGGCCTGCATGGGGCTGTGGGCTGTGCACCCTTCCTTGAGGCCCTGAACCTCGATTCTTCTGGGTACAGTGCTTGGCAATGTTGCACGGTGGCTGCTGGCTGACTGGGACAGGGGCCAACGAGCAGCAGGTCGCTGGGTCTTGTCACTCTCCATGTTGCTCAGGGGATTTAATTGGAGTACACTTGGGATCCCTTCAAGTTTCTCTCTGTAATCTGGCACATCCCATGTGCTGCACCAGCTGCCTCTGCTCTCTACACTGACCCCCAGTGGGGCTGGAGTCCTGGCTGACACTGGGAGCCCAGGGACTGAAGGTGAGGCCAGGGTCCAAGGTCACACAGCACAGGGATGGGGAGCCAGAAGGAGACAGCAGGCTTCACAACAGCTTAGCAGGGCCCAGCACCTCAGGTCGGGGCATGATGGTTACCATGGGAAACCCTGTGTCTTTCCCTGTCCAGTGAAAACCAGTAGGGAGCTTCCTTACCTGAAGGTTTTAGCCTCTTTTTTTGCCCAGCCCGAAGAAGAGATTCCTGTGCCCTCAGCTCCATCAGCCTCAAGGTCACAGGCCATGCTCCATGGACTCCCAGCTCCCATGCTCGATGCCCATGACGGCGCCTGTGAGTCCTGAGGTGGTGTCTTCTGGGTGCAGCATCAGTTCTACCTGGCCCAGCCTACAGCCACTTGTCCAAGGCATGGTCTGACCTCAGCCTGTGTTGTGGGCTGTGTCCCCAGCTCTGCCAGGCCCACTCCCAGTTGCTGTAGTACATGGAGTGGTACAAGTGGGATGTGGCCCCAGAGCGGGATGGATGGTCCTGGTCCCCTTGGCCTGCAGAGGCTGGGCCAGGCTCTTTGCCATCTAGGTCCTATGTCCACAGCAGGGGTTCCACCAGGGTCTGGCCTGCTTGGGATAAGGCTGCTGGCTCTTGGGGGCCAGCCTGCCTTTTTGCTGGGGTGGTGATAGATGGAGCTGAGGGCACATCTGGGCCAGGTAGCAGGGAGCTGTAGAGGAGACCCCACTCAAGGCCTGCGGGTTTCTCCTCAGGAAGTGTCTCAAGGCCAATAACCTGATGTACATCAAGCAGATCCTGTATTTACTGGAGCAGATTGTGGCCACATCGGGAGATAGGCAGGCACTGCCTCTGTGCCCGTCTTTCCCTTGGCTTCCAGCAGGGACCCCAAGATCTCCCTCAGGCATGAGCTGTGTCTCAGTCATTGGTCTGTGAGATTCTTGTTCCTTCTGTTGAGTCCAGAAGTCCAACCTCACAGCCTAGTACATTTGCCCACATTCTGTGCTCTTTTTTTTTTTGGTACCAGGAATCAAACTCAGGACCTTGCACTTGCCAGACAGGTGCTGTGTCCTTCCTCCCACCACACTTTTCTCCCTACATGATGCAGGGCATGACATTCTGTGACAGGGTTGCAGTCTGGCAGCATCTGCAGCGCGCTGTATGGCCACAGTTTCATTTGTCCCATGACGGGAGCAGCCTGTGCATTTGAACCTGGTTCACAGATGAGTCACTGAGCAGAGAGCCAGTGTTTCTCATGTGACCCTACTTCAGACCCCTGGCCTGGTTGTGCGTTGGTGCCCACAAATGCGGGGAGCCAGTGGGGTTCTGCAAAGGGATGTTATCTCATGCAGGGCCCCCCGGCTTCCTCTGCCTTGGCCACTGGAGCCCATGACCCGGCAGCTGGCAGCACCCTGGACTGTGCACAGTGGGCGGCTGTCTGCCCTGCCTAAGAGGAGAAGCGAAAGGAAGGAAACATGTTCCATGAGTACCAGGCTCATGAGGCAGCTGGAACCTCTGCCTTCTCCATGGATTCTCTGCCTGCTGTAAATGATCAAAAGCAAAGCAGCCACCAGAGCTTGCTGAAACAGGAAGGCTTAGTCCAATGAGCAGCATGGAGATGAGAAGGCAGAAGTGAGGGGTAGGAGACTCCACTCTGGCCTGTTTATGTCTCTCTCAGGAAATGTCAAGCAGAGCCTCAACATACAGAGCCTCTCAAAGACAGGTGAGGGCTTGGTCAGTGCCCCAGGTGACCTGAGCTGCTCTGTCCTTGTGACACTGGAAGCCAGGCTCTGAGCAGGCTCCTGTCTGCTTTCAGGGACAGAGCTGAAGACCATCAACAACTTCTTTCAGAACCAGGTGGACAATATCAACGTGTTCAAGGTAAAGCTGCCGCCTTTAAATCCAGGCCCATCGCACATCCTTCTTGGTGCCAGCTGTGGGTGCTGCTGCTTTCAGATCACAGAAGGAATAAAAAGCACAGGACCCCATCAGGTGGCAGTCTGTTTGAGTTCTGAGGACCTGAAACAGATGCCAGAAATTACCAGCCTCTTAAAGCATTGTATACCCAAGAACTAAGTGACCTTCACTCTGGGGTCAGGCTCAGTGGGAAGTGGAAACTTTCTTGGACCTCTGGAGGCACAGTGGAGACTGCAGCTCTTCTTCTCTCACCCCGGAGCCTTAGCTTTGATCACAGCCTCTGACTCTTGCTCACCCTTGCCCTGCACTTCCGGTTCCCAAGCTTGGTGGATGGCCACTGTCACTGGAATCACTGCCACTGCCTTAGACAGCCCTGTGGACAGAGCACGTGCTGTGTCCTGGGAGTTTAACAGGTTGAGACCACATGAAAGCACCCTGAACCAGGGGTGGAACAGTCCCCACCCACGCCCAGCAGTCAGGCTGCATGAGATCTGCACAACTATCCTTCGCTCTGCTTCCGGAACAACGTGGTCCACAACTTTTTGCCTTACCTCATAGTGTTTTTTGTTTTTGTTTTTATATTAAACCTGATTCTGAGCTCCTCAGGATCCATCTCAGCTGCCATCACTGGGAAAGAAAGCAAGTGGAAGAGCATCTGGAGTAATCAGAGCCATGGGGCAGTTCTGAGGCCATGAGGTTGGGCTGTGCTGAAGTTTGGCAGTAGAGGAGGAAAGCAGAGGGGCAGGGTGGGTGGAGAGTCAAGCTCCAGGCTGGTTTTTTTTGTTTGTTTGTTTTTGTTTTTGTTTTTGTTTTTTGAGACAGGGTCTCACTATGCAGTTGAGGCTTGCCTTGAGCTCACTTTGTAGCCCAAGTTGGTCTGGAACTTGCAACAATGCTGCCTCAGCCTCTGGAATGCTGGGATTATAGGTGTGTGTCACCACACCTGGCAGGGTGCTTCCTAAAATGCAGGTTGTGGCCCCACCCTCTTCACAGCCATCTCACAGTTGCAGGTCCAGACTTACTGTGAGAAGAGCAAAGTTAGCAGAAAGGTACAGGCCCCACCCCGGCCCTCACCACCTCGTGTCCTACCTCGGGGACCCCAGCTCATCTCTGTCCCTGCCCCACAGGTTGGGGAGGGCATGGGCTGCAGCTGGCTGGATTTAGAGTGTGTGACTGACTGATCCATGGTGCAATGCTTGGACTGAGGGTGGATGATCACTAAATCAGTCCACCGATTGGCTCGGCACTGCCCTAATCCCGGTAGCCAAGATTCAACATAAGGGACAGAAAGACACCTGTCTTCTCCCTACCCTACTTGCTTTTGCTGTCTTCTGCTTGCTGGGAACAGCTTCTCTACTGGTTTGCTACTCTGCCTTAGACCCAGCCGAAGGGCTGAGATCTCTACTGACTGTGAGCCAAACAAACCCCTTTCTTTTTTAACTCTTGGAATTGTGTCTCAGGTACAAGAAAAATGTAACTGAGACGGGAGTAAATGTATCCCTGCTGACCAGGAAAGATATGTGTGCTATTTGGCTCCTGGGTGAAAAAGCAAACAGTAACAGCATGTACAGGTGATTCTGTTGTTTTTAAGATGTGTACACACCTGTGAAACTTAACCACAGAGAGGCCACTGCCATGACGCACATCACTGTTCATCTCTGAGCATGAAATGAGGACCAACTTCTCCCCCACTGTTCCTCTCCCTGCTTTCTATGGTGAAACCCAAAAAGTCCACATTACAACAGCCTCAGAAGGCAGACACCTCCCTGGTGGAACAGCAAGGGACCTTAGGGAGGCACCAAGGGTCTGGGACACACAAAGACCTTATGAGGCCGCAGCAGTGCTGGCCACTGCTGGCCTGTGCATCACCTCTTTTGGGTTGGGGACCAGGGAGACAGACAAGGAGGACACCTGACTGAGGATGTGTCCTTCCCCTGAGCCATCCCATCACCTGGGGCACAGGAGGCAGGGGCTGGGATCCTTACTGGCTGCATGGTGCCCCCTGCAATGACCCCTGCCTGGAATTTCTTTACCACCTGAGCAAAATCTACGGTTGGATGCAGGAGCAACAATTTGAGGCTGTTTGGCTGAGGCTGCATGAAAGAGGGACAGACAGAGGCACAGGGTCAGCCTGAGCAAGACTCCCAGGTGCCATGCAGGACACATACGGGCTGGCATGGAACAGAAAGTCCAGCCCTGCTTTCTCTCTGGGACAAATACCAAGGTCGACAGTGCCACTGTCACATATGCACACACATATATACACACACATGCACACACACATACATGCACACAGGCAGAGCAGAGCCAGGTGTAAAGAGAGAAACCAGTCCAGGTCACACAGCCAGAGGGCAACTTCCTGCCCTTCAGGCCATTGCCTGCCCTGGCCACTGATAAGCCAGGCAAGGCCTCAGTCAGGTGTCCTCTCTGTCTGTCTCCCTGGTCTCCAACCCCAAAGAGGTGATACACAGGCCAAGCAGTGTCTTGCTGGGTGGCACTGCTGAGGCCTCACAAGGCCTTTGTGTGTCCCAGACCCTTGGTGCCTCCCTGAGGTCCCTTCCTGCCCCACCAGGGAGGTGTTCATGTTCTGAGGCTGTTATGATGCAGACTTTGTGGGTTTCACTATGGAAAGCAGGGAGAGGAACAGTACGGGAGTAGTTGGTTCTAATTTCATGCTCAGAGATGAATGATAGTGTGCGTCATGGCATAGGTCTTTCTGTGGTTAAGTTTCACATGTGTCTGGGTACAAGGCACAGTAGCAATGCAGAAGAGAAGCCGTTTATGGCAAGCGAAGACAGCAAAAGCAAGCAGGGCAGGGAGAAGACAGGCCTCTTTCTGTGCCTTATGTTGTATCCTGGCTGCTAGGATTAGGGCGGTGCGGAGCCAATCAGTGGACTGATTTAGTAATCACCCACCCTCAGTCCAAGCATTGCACCAGGGATCAGTTATACACTCTAGATCCAGCTTCCTTTAGTGGATGTCCAGACACAAACCAGGATGTCTCCTGGGCTCCCCACTTGGTGTCTTCCCATTCCATGGACTCGGCGCATTTCCTGGACTGCTCCAGCATTTCTCTGCTCTGAACAGCCCTATGGGAAGTGCAGCCAGGTCTCTGCCCAGGAGTTCTGCCCACAGCTGCACATCCAGCAGACACACGCTGTGTGGGGCTGCTGGGCTCCTGAGCCGTCCTCAGCCTCTGTGCTTGCTACAGTCACCACTGTCATGTCCTATTTATTTATCTTTTTCTTATTGCCCAGATTTCTACATTTTTATTCATCCTGTGCCTTAGAGTTCTCACTGACAATCACATGTTCTTGAGTCAGCATGGCGAGCCCCTGCCCGCCCCCTCTGGTCCTATGGACCGGACCCCAGGGCCAGCTGCCTCCTGACTTTCACACACAGTAGAGCGACGTGTCAGTGGAGGGGGCTACCAGGCACTTGCTGCCGACCCACCTGCTCCCAATTGTCGCAGTGCCTAGGCACTCAGGGACACTGAGGAGATGCATTTTGAAAAGTGAGAGTGTGTATTGGTATTTCTGAATAAAAATCAAAAAGTTAACTTCCTAGACCTTAAATTTAGATCCCTCAGGGCAGGCAGAGCCTGGGGGAGTAGATAAATGTGTGTTCAATGATGATGACAACAAAAAAAAGTGTTGATCTTGGTTGCTGAGTGAATGTGTGGTTTCTTGTTAGCTTAACAGAGCTGTTTATTTAAACTCTCAGTATCCTTAAACAGCCTAAGAATCACATCCCTGCTCAGATGGGAAGCCTGCGGAGGGAAGGGGCACTGCTGTGCCTGCGGGCTCTGCCCTGACAGGGTGCAGCGCCATCTGAAACCAGGCTTTTCTCCCAGTGCTTCTCTCAGTAGTGGAACCAGTCACTGGGAACTTTTTTGTTTGAGTGTGATTAGTTTGCCTTTTTCCCTTTTGACCTAATTTTTGTTTTTAAAACATGTAACTTCCATGCAGTTCAAAAGTTATAATGCCATTAAAAATAAATACAGACAGGGACTCTCACACTGTCCCTCAGCCAGATCGTCCCCACCCAGTGGGGAATCATTTTCTTCAGCTGGGGCTGGAGCTTTCTGGTGGTTTTGTTGGGTGGTGCTTCTGGGTGTTGTATTTGAGAGATTTTTTTTGCTAAAATAAGTACAAGCCTGCTCTTTCTGTGTCCATGAGAGGTTTTTGGCCCCACCGTTGCTGGCACGTGCTGGTGGTGGCTAGCCAGAAGCACAGCAAGGTCTGCAGGCTTTAGCGGCCTCCAGCTCTGTGCGGGCCGAGGTGACAAGGCTCATGCAGCAAGCTGCCTCCCCCACAACTCTGGGATCCATCTCACTCATTGGGTCTGGAGCTGTGTGGATCTAAATACTTTCCTGTGGTGATTTGGATCCGAAGCCCTGTGCCAAATTGGTCACCTGGCTTTTGTGTTCCCGCAGCCCTCTGAGGAGGCCGCCAGCAGCAGGGGAGGGGGGGGTATAAGGGGGTGGGGGGTGTCGTTAATGGTTGTTCTCTTTTTGATAGTTCCACATCAATCTTTCTGGGCTCTTTTCCCATGCAGTGTCCTGGCTGTCACCC
>PVJX010046949.1:0-12079 GCA_004027295.1 Dolichotis patagonum | reverse complement strand
TTTCTGCTGTTGTGTCTTTAGCTTTCCATTCTGTTTAATTGTCTGCCTTGCTTGGTGGTTTTCTCCCGTGTGTATCTAGAATGTCTTTCAGTATTCTTTGTAGGTTTGGTTTGGTGTTCATGAAGTTCTTCAACTGTTCTTTGTCATGGAAGTATCTTATTTCTCCATCCATTTTGAAGGACAGTTTTGCAGGGTATGTGAGTCTGGGTTGGAAGTGGTTTTCCTTTAGGATCTGAAAGACTTCACTCCATGCTCTTCTTGATTTCATTGTTTGTGTTGAGAAGTCTGCCATGATTCTGATAGGTTTTCCTTTATAGGTGAGCTCTCTTTTCTCTCTAACAGTTTTTAGTATTCTATTCTTATGTTGGATTTCTGGGATGGTGATTATTATGTGTCTGGGTGTAGTTTTATTTTGGGTATGGCTGTTTGGAGTTCTATATGCTTCACTTATCCAGATGTCTGTTTCTCTTCTCATGTTTGGGACGTTTTCAGCTATTATTTCTGTAAATATCCTCTTGATATCATTTGGGCTGTCCCCTTCTTTTTCATTTATCCCTATTAATCTTATGTTATTTTTCTTTGCATCATCTTGCAGGCGTTGAATTGTTATTTCCTGATTCTTTGTTATTTTTAAAAGATCTTTTCTTTCCTGCTCACTGGCTGCAATCTTATCTTCGAGGTCTGAAATTCTGTCTTCACTTTCATTGAGGCGGTTTTTACAGCTTTCAATAGAATTTTTCATTTCCTGTATATCTCTTTGAATCTGCTTTATGCATTCTCTTTGTTTCTTATATTGTTCTTTGAGGGATTCTATCTGTTTGCTGTGTTTAATTTTTTAGCTGTGTTTTCACTAGATGCATTCACTATTTCTTTCACTGTTTTTATCAATTCTTCTTTTACCTGGGCAAGTATTTCTGGTTTGAATTTCTCCATAGCTTTCCCTATTTGCATATTTATTTCATTTGATATCATTTCAGACATTTCAGGTGTATGGCTTCTTTTTTCTTCCATGTTCACAGCTTCTAAGCTTTCTTGGGGAGGGCTAGGGCTTTGAGCCTGCCTTTTGGTCTTTCCTTTTGTCATTTTTCTTTATTTCCTTACTTTGAGAGGTGTTCCAAAGCTTTCTCTGCTTATGTGGCAAATTAACTGTTACACCCTCAGTTCCTGGAGGGGCAGTGGCTCCCCCACAGGCTCTTGGCTTCCTCACAGGGTCCTAACTCCCCTCTGTGGGCTCCTGGCTCCCTAAGTTTTAAGCCGAATGCTGGGTGTGGCCACCCCAGAGCCTGTGGAATCTCAGGCAGGCCAGGCCACTGTGCTTTGTCCCAGGCAGGTCTCCAGGAGGTTCCCTGTGAGTGAAGGGCCTACAGGTCCCAAACAGTCAGGCCAGAATGTTGGTTTCTGAAAAGTTCCCGGTCTCAAACAGACCTGGCCAAGATGCCAGCTTCCACAATATTCCCAATTCAAACAGCCCGGGCCACTCTATGGGTCCGAGAGTTTCGGGTCCCAAAGAGACAGGCCGAGATGCTGCTTTCTGGGAGACTTCCTGGGGGTGAAGGGCGGGGCTATGGGCCCAAACAGTCCTGGCCCAGATGCCGGTCTCCAGGCAGTTCCCTGTGGATGAAGGGCGGGCCTACCAGTCCCAAACAGTCGTGCCGAGATGCAGGTCTGCTCAGACTTTCGATCCAAACAGCCCAGGCCACTCTATGGGTCCGAGAGTTTCGGGTCCCAAAGAGACAGGCCGAGATGCTGCTTTCTGGGAGACTTCCTGGGGGTGAAGGGCGGGGCTACGGGCCCAAACAGACCTGGCCCAGATGCTGATCTCCAGGCAGTTCCCTGCGGATGAAGGGTGGGCCTACCAGTCCCAAACGGTGGCACTGACATGCAGGTCTGCTCAGACTTTCGATCCAAACAGCCCAGGCGACTCTACAGGTCTGAGAGTTTCAGGTCCCAAAGAGACAGGCCGAGATGCTGCTTTCTGGGAGACTTTCTAGGGATGAAGGGCCTACAGTCTTTCTATAAAACCACTCAGCATGAGCCTCTGGGTGAAGGCTTGGGAATCTTACACCTGCCTGCTTCTCTTTTTTTCCCTTCCTTCTCCTATGCATGTCTTTTTTCCTCCATTTAAACTAATTGTTTCCAATACATGCTTGTGTCTCATTGTCTCATATACGTCTTGACCCATATACATAATCCTAGAATTTGAGACCCTGCTCTACTAATTTATGGTGTTCATTGCCACAATCATTCATTCATATATGTTGCCTTTATTTAGGGGTTCAGAGAACACAGATAGATCAGTTAAATCTGGAGTTCAGTTAAACGTAGTTTATGGAAGTATGTCTTGAATTTTATTGTTAGGATATACCTATGTTAAAAATTATTCATTAATTATATGAAAGTCCAATTGAATGAGGTGTTCTGTATTTTTACTTGCTAAATCTGATAACTCTACTCTTTGTTTCCTTGATTATAAAGTGCTTAAGAACCTTTTATAATCATTCTGTATGTCCTTAGAACCCTTTTTCCTACTAGGTTTTCTTTAGTCATAAATCTCACTGCCAGAGGGCTTTTAGAAAGAAATGTAAGCATGGAAGTTGGAGGCGTGGTGTCAAACAAATACCTCACCAAAGTTGAGCTCTTGCCCTGGATAGCAGGGAGCGTCATCACAGGGAGGAAGGGAGACATTTGGGTGTGCCGAGGCCCCGTGGCCCAAGTTCCAGAAGAAACAGAAAGAGGAGAGGAAGATTGGGAAATGTTGAGCATTGCCCAACAGATATGTGGAACTCAGGGCCTTTGAGGTTATCACTCATGTCCTAGGTGATTGCTCAAAGCAGACATGATCTGGATGAGAGCTACCCAGAGCTGGAGAATAAGATACTGGAAACCAACGAGAAGACCAGCTTAGCAACTCTGCTGTTAACAGTTATATCTCCTGAGTTTTAGTATTCTGTGTTGAAGAATTCTTAACAGAGGTTTCATGGACATATATAGAACATGACAGAAAATACCTTTCCCATTGGGAGGTATGAAAATAGAAATTGTGCCTTGAAAACTTTCACCCTGGAAACACAATCTTTATTGATCCAAGTTGCCAATGCAAAAATACTGTTTTATTTTGAAATCTACATCTCTGCTGTACAATCTTTCATAAATGCTGTAGCAGAATGTTAACTTTCATTATTTATGAATCTCTTGAACTTTGCAAGGATTTACTGACAGTAAAAGGATAACAATTTTAAGGACAGTTCATTTGACATCATAAATAACTTGAAAGGTCATTCAGAGTTTCACAGTAACATCCAAAGGGAGTAGATATTGAGAGTGGGTACTAGATGTTAGAATTAATTACTTTTAACGGTTCACTTACTTTAAACCAGTTCATTGATTTTTAAAAAAATATTGAAAATAAAAATGGAAATTCATTCAAGTTTAATCTGTATTGAAAAGCGGTTGCATTTAGTTTATAACTTTTCTGAATTTCTCATTATTTTTGGTAATATTTTGTTTGCAAAGGATTTTGCGGAGGAGTCTATAGTAATATATTAGTATACTAGGTAGACTCTGTAGCAAAAAGTCTCAGAACTAAAGTGGCTTAAAAATTAGTGACTTCCAAGATTAGAAACTTTCATTTATTTTTTCTCATGTGCAAACCTAAATGTCATGGATGAGGACCCATCTTTACACTGTCTATGGCCTCCTTTTGTGACTCGATGCTTGCTGTCTGTCTAAGTCAGAGACAAGACCACGGTAGCAAGGGAATCCTGTTCTGATGTTGTCAGAGCAAGGTCTATTATTTTTGCTCAGATTGCACTGAAAATCAAATGACCACAACTAGCATGGAGCGCTGGGCTATATATCCAGGTAATCTCAAAGTGCTGTGCTCTGAAATAACTAACAAATAGGAGCTGATAAATAACAAGATTCTTGAAGCAGAAACCAAATGTTTAATTTCTTTTTTGCTTTCTAATAAAACAGTTTGCTTTTAAGTAGCTTTCCTTCAAGATAGTAAAGTTAATTCATATGATTATGTAACTAGTACCGACGGCTTGTGAAAAATTTCTGTAATAATTGTGAACTCCATGTAAGATGTGGCTAAGAGAGTAAATTTGTCAGCACACATGGAAAATAAATTTTTAGGTTTAGTTCTAAGTGGGTGTTTTTTGGTGCCTTTTTTTTTTTCAGAAGACTGGAACACTGAAAGTGACTTTCAAATATTATGCCAACTAATACATTTGTTTTGACTTTGTATTCCAAAAACACCGAGAGGCTTAATGGAAACAACTTCTCTAATGAAGCACTGTTTCTAGTTATGATGCTTAATTTTGTAATTTGGATTATACAACAGATAGCCAGTTATATAATGCCATGCAGGCTGTATTACTGACTGTGGTGACTAAGACAGACAGTGTACATCTGAAGCCAGTAACCCAATTGATTAGGGCCCAGGAGTTTGACAGAGAATGATAAACAAGGATGTAGAAATTGTCTACGCAGTTTCCCAGCCTCTGGGAAGGTAAGAAGCATCAGGGGCATTTATTAAATATTTAGCTTTGCAAGTCCTTTTCCTGGAGAATCTTATCTGGTGGTTGTAAGTGGTAATTTAAGGATTGTTGTGTTTAACAAGCATTTCCAGGTAATTTTTATCATCAGGGAAGTTTAAAAGCAGTGCATTAATAGGCATCATTCATTGTGCTGAAGGGCATAGAAAGGATTCTCATTTGGGGGTCCACTGCTCCTTGTGATGGGTTGGGCTGGCTGCAAATCACTATCATGCAGGAGCCACAAGGACACAGCAGCTGTCCATCATGTGCTCCTTAAGGAACAGCCTCCTTGCTGCCTCTGAGCTCTAGCATCACATACAAATGTTTCCTCTCTGGTCCCACCACTACTGTCTGAGGGCAGCTACTGTCTGCTTAAGAAAATAACGTCTGGACTACAGATTCTGTCTTGGTTTCTCTTCTCCTCCAATCTTGAAGCAGAATTGACTGTGGTTACTAATAATGACTCCCTGAGGGGGGTAGATGACTCACATAACCAGCGATGACTATTGTATTTTTCATGTTCCTTTAACCCCTATATTTCCTGATGCACTGAATATTTTCCTTTTCTTTCCTTTTTTTTTTTTTTCTTATGGGAGCAAGTAGAACAGTAGTTCAAGCAACACTGAAAATTTCCAGCTTTTCTCTGGACTTTAGTCCAGAGCTGGACTGAAGCTCACACTGGTATAAAAATAGCCAAGACCTTTGGTAAGCAGTCATATGAAGATTTTTTTTTAAATTGAGTATTTGAAATGAAAAAGTTTTGCTCTTGTAGGAGTCTGTATCCTTAATCGCCAAGATGAGGTACTATTTAGAATCTGATGCTAAGTGGAGGTTATTACATAAGCAGTTTCAGATTTATTTTTTCATTTGTAGTGTATCTGTGTTCCGCATAGCTTTGGGTAGAGTTCCACAGAATGATAAAGCTGTAGACTTTCCTGTTATTTCTAAATAGAGCTGTGTACCTATAAATAAAGCGCTTAACATCAACAGTGATAAGTGATACAAGTTATAAAATGACATCATGCAGTAATGGCCTGTATTTACACGGCAGAGTTAGTCACGCCAGAGGCACACCTCTATTCTTGGATTACGTGGTTGAGGGATCCAGGGTCACATTTTCTTTTCAGAATCGGGCAAGTACCAATTTCACACGATGTAATGGCTTGGGAGTTGTCAGGAAGTGCAGAAAAAAAATTGTTTTGTTGTTGAAAATGTAACCTAGTACAAACAATAATGGAAATAAGTATGGGGATGCTTCAAAAAATGAAAAGCAGAAATTCCATTCAACTCAGCTATTTTTCTTCTAGGTATTTTGCTGAAAGACGAAAAGACATTGTGTTACAGTGATGCATGCATATTCATTTTATAGCAGCACAAGTCATAATAGCTAAATCTTGAAAGTGGCCGGTGTGCCCATTGACAGGTGACTGTATTAAAAAAGTGATGTATATCCACAATGGAATGCTACTTAGCCTTAAAGAGGAGAGATGTGAGTCAGTTGTGGGAAAACAGCTGCCCCTAGAGACCATAATGCTAACTGATGTAAATCAGATGCAAATGGTTAAATATCTCAAGGTTTCTCTTATATGAGAAACCCAGAGTATAAATTTAAAGAGAAAAATAAAAAAGTAGATCAGAAAAAATAGGGTGACAGATCATTTGTAAATGGGTAAAGGATCTGGTGATGGAGGGGAGCGGGGTAAGGGGAAATACAAAGAGTGGAGATATATGTGTATAACAATTCCTCATGATGAATGCAATCATGTACAGCAAATACATCTAATAAATATAAAGAATCCCAACTTGATGTGGCAAAAAAGAGTCATTTTGTAAGTTCCTTATAAAGTAGGCACCTATTCATAGTAAATTTCTGGAAGTTGCAATTGTGGTTTTTTGAGTTTATGAGACAGAATCTTGCTATGTAGTTTAGTTTGGCCTTGAACTTACTGTATAAACAGGGTTGGACTTGAACTCGTGGAAATCCTCCTGCCTCAGCTTCCTGAGTGCAGCAAATGTGTTTTTGCCAACTGAAAAGTGAAGAACTTTTGAGTTCCACAAATGCAGAGTTTGTTGTATTACTTGTATCCTAGGCACATATTGATGCCCAAAACATTTTTTGCACGTATCAGAAAATCAATAAATATACATTATCTTTGTACTAAAGGGTGGCTGTAGTCAGGGGTTGTGAGGAGAACAACTGCAATCAGCACACAGAATTTAAAATATCATTTTATGATGGTCACCCAGAGTGAAACACAAGAAAGAGCAGGAAATCTGTCCACAACACTAAAGACCCAGAATATTCAGCCAAGGGCCTGGATCCCACAGCAGTGTCCTACATAAATCCAGCTTAAGACCTAGAGTCCATGACAGTGCCTCCCACGAGTCCAGCTGGAGGCCACACCAGTCTCTCTTACGGATCTGCACTGGGAAGGCCCAAAGGTCAGCGGTGGAAGCTAGAAAGTCTATGCCAGTGGGGTGAAGGAGCTGTGCTGGTAGGTTGAGGGTTTTACACTGGAGCCCAGAAGTAGGGTTATGTGGAAAGTCTGTCCTAGAAGCATACTTTCCCCCTCCTTTTTCCATTTCTTATTTACTAGTAATTAAAAAAATTGCATCATTTATTTATTTATTAAAATGGAAAACATTATACTTTGAATTAGTTTGTGTAATTCTAGGAAGAAAAAAAAAACTTACGTTATAGATGGACAAAGTCCTCTGATAAATGGAAGGTAGTATTTCTAACTATAGTTAATGAAGGTTTATCTTTGAAAAATGGAAAGAGTGGGTTTTGTATCTGTTATGATAAAATAGTAACTCTGTGAGGTAACAAATGTTAATTAGCTAGATTTAACTATTCCACAGTGTATAGGTACTTCAAAACATTGTGTTGTAAGCTAGAGATTAAATGTTATTCTCAACTAAAAATGTTATTTCTCAATTAAAAAAAAGCCTATATTCAATGAAAAGGAGGGAGTCTTGTTTTGGAATCCTTCCCTAGCTGGTCTTGGTCTACCTTTTGACAGCTGAAAATTATTGCCATTTGTAGAAATGGGAAGCACGTCTTTTCTGGAGAAACAGTGGTCATTCAATGAGTATAGATCAATACTCTTTGCTTTTCTTCTCCTTTCTGCCATTTCTTTTCATTCCTACTGCAAAGTGAAGGAAAGGAACAATAGGGTTGTAGGACTCAATAAGTTTGAAAGAACTCTCCCTACTATTGTGTGGTGTCCAACCGTCACTGTAAAGCTGGAGACAATTTTACATCCTGTTACTGGGATTCTGGGGTACTGTATGGGCTCTAGAAGTTCTTGCCAGGTTCCTGTTATTCTGAACAAAGAATCGGACAGGACAAATGCAAAAGGCGGTGAGCTGTTGTATTTACTGAAGGTATTACAGATAGGAAAAGCGGTATGTTCTGAGTGAATGTGGGCCAATTAAAGTAAGAAAGGAATATACTGTATAAGGTGAGAGAGGGCCATTGAAAGACCTCACAGTGGCCATAAGGTTGATAATTGCTGTCTTTTGCATCCCCCATTCTAATGTCAGCTCTAGGCTGTCCTATCAAAAACACGCTTGAGCTTGCGCCAGAAGAATTGAAGATAGCACTTTCTGATTGTACTAAATACAGACTCTGGGAGCTGTGGTCTCTGCATGTGTCCTGAATCTATGTGATTGACAGGTCATGCCTACATGCACAACCAAGTGACCATGCCTTAATCTCTGGCCTCAATCCCACTAAGTTATTCACCTGATATTTATCTTGCTCCATGACTTCTCATCTCTTGAGATAAATCATTCTCATTTAGTATACTTGGCTCAGTTTGTTCGACAGATTTTTCTTTTTACAGACTAATTTGAAAGCTATAAATTCTACCTACTAAGATCACACAGAATACATCTGTCTCTCTTCCACTTAGCCTCTCTTTACATATTTGTACACAATGTTCATGATCTCACATGAGTGTTTTTGTAGTAATTTTAGTAGTCAAGACACATAATACGCCAGGTCCTGTGCCAGGAACTTTATAGGCATCATCTCCTTTAATCCTCCTGATAAACTCACAAATTCAGGCACCACTGGGGTCTGCATATGATGATCTTAGAGAGATTAAGTATTAGCCTAAAGTCACAGAGTTGGAAAAACTGCAGAACTGAGTTCATGTTTTTTGAGACAGGATCTCACTATGCAGTTCAAGCTGATCTTGAATTTACTATATAGCCTAGACTGGCCAGGAAGTGATTCTCTTTCCTCAGCCTTCCACAGTGCCGGGATTACAGGTGTGCACCACCACGCCCGGCTCAAGACCAAATTTTAAACACATCTACATTGGAATTTAATTTGAGATTCACTTTAAGAAGCTGGGGTTGGTGTTTTTGTTGTTGTTGTTTTTGGTACTAAGAGTTGAACGCAAGCTCTTTGAACCGAGCTATATCCCTGGCTATTTTTGTTTTTTATTTGAAGGCAGGGTCTCACTACATTGCCCAGGCTGGACTTGAACTTGCAATTCTCCTGCCTCAGCATCCCAGTGCAGTGGGATTACAGGCTGGTTTTTATTCCCAATGGCCATAGTTGTTCTAACAAATGTGCTCTCTAGTCAGGGTTTTGTAGCATCCAGTTTCCTTTTGCTTGGAAAGATGTTTTTTGTCCTGTCTCCAGTCTTGCAGCCCTTTTCCTTTAGTTCTCTAGATTCTGAAAGCTCGCTGACTGTGGTTTGAAGTACTTCTGACAGGAATTAAATATGTCTACCATGCAGAGCCAGCGAATGCCCTCCTGTGGGCCTGCTAGGCAGCACTCTGGGGCAGTCCACAGCCATCCCTGTGCCCTCTCATTCTTCCACTAAATACGGAATGCATGTGCTCCTCCACAGGGGAGGGGACAATGGCAGGCAAGGTGACAGAAGGACTGCATTTCCTTTAGTTTTATTCTGTCATATGAATTCCCTTATGGCTTTGAAAACAGAAGATGACGTAGGAGACAGTCAATTTTCTGAACACATTTTTGTGTCTATGAGGATGTTGTTTGAGCATTTTACAACCCTGGGGTGACTCCATGTAGACAGATCATCCCAATCTTTTATCAGAGAAAGCACAAGCTCTACCTGACTACGTGTATCTAAACCAGGGTAGATTACTCAGAATCACAGGAAAAATAAGTGGCCCTAGAGATGAGGAAAGAGGAAATGAACTGAGTCACAAAAGTGAAAGATTAAATACATACACACAACAACTACACTTTTAAATTTGCAATTCCTCTTTCCCCCGGGTTTTGTAGCCTGGATGGGAAGGCTGCCAGGAAATTACATCAAAAGTGATAATGATTTCCTGGTTTCTAACCACTCTGATTCACTGTTGGTATAGCTCATGACTATGCAGATTCAGGTCCTTTCAGTTTCCTGTGTTTTCTAAACTGACTACTTTCATTAATATCGAGGCTGAGGTCTTGGATGCTCGCCACTATGACCCAGCTGGTCATTAGTACTAGCTGCTGGTTCCTGGAATCTAGAGACTGATCAGGTGCCAGGGTCACCTTGCCATACCCTTTCTGTGCCTCCACCAGGCCCAGATGTATGAGCTCTAGCAAGAAGCCCCACTCAAACTGGGTGTGGTGGCACACTATGTAATCGCAGTACTCAGGAGGCTGGGGCGGGAGGATCGCTATGAGTTTGAGGCCAGCATAGGCTACAGAGTGAGTTCAAGTCCAGCCTGATCTACATAATGAAACTCTGTTTTAGAGAGAAAGAGAAGGGGAGGAAGAGAGAGAGGGAGAGGAGGAAATTGTTTAGGAGGAAATTGGAAATTCAATTGAGTTTTATTAGCAAATTTTATGAACTGTTTGGTGAAGCAAAATCTTGAAGATGAATTGCCAGCTGCAAAGAGATTTTAGGATTTTCCACAGACTCTGTGTATCTGTGTCCTCTTGATTATGCAGTAGTCAGATAATTGGAAATGTGCAGTATTTCATGACCATATCAGTATGCAGAAAGATGACACCATGGTAACGGTGGCAGGCAGGGCTAAAACAGTGCAAATAAAATCAGACACCTAAAAACAAATTCATAATCAGATAAAGTTACTGAACAAAACAATGCAAGGATCAGTTTGGCAGTATAATGGAAAAAAATCTTTGTGTTTAATATTCAGTGTGCAGACCCAATCACAAGTCAGTCAGAGATTTGAAATTTCAGCACTGCTCCATGTCACTGTAATGTTTTCTTAAGCTCTAGTTGAGAAACGAGTATTTTTAACAATTATCTTTTATCATGAGGTCTTTTAGGCCTACTCTGTTCCTGAGTCTGCCAGTCTATTCAAAAGAACTGTTAGAAATATTGTAATAGCCCCGCGGATCTTACAGATGCAACATAAAAATGTATTACAACCAGTGCAATGGATATAATTATTTTCAGCTTCAAAGAATTATGGACTTTTTTCTACCATGGTTTGTTTGCAGCCTCCTGAGGTAGTAGCCTATAATTTTATTCATTAGTATTTTACTCCTCCCAAGGGAGAAGGGAGAAATTAGACGTTAGGGAGCTGATGTGATAAAGATGGGAGAGCGGTAAGAGCGATCTATATTCAGAAGTTCTCTGCAGGAAGGAGCACTTCATTCGGAGGGGTGTACACCAAATTACTGCAATTCTAATTTCAATTTTAATTCTAAAATATAAAAGTACAGGACTCTTTTATCTCTTTCCTTCCCTGGCGGGGAGTGGTAGTTGGGCAGCTGATGACTAATTAGCACAATCAATCCAGACAATGAAAGGAGAGCCTGAAGGCTGGGGCCACTCTCCATGCGCACTGTCCTCTTCTCTGCTTTTCTTGGCTGTGTGTCAGGGCAGAAAATGGGCAGCAGAGGCTGTGCTGATACTTTACTTCTCCAGGCTCAGAAGGGATTGGTCCATCTAAACCCACCATCACCCTGTCTTTACCTGGGCCTTTTATTCCCAGCATGCTAGAGGAAAGAAGAGGGACAACAGTAACTTTTGAGGTTATCCCAAGAGAATGAAATATAAAAAGGAGCAGCAGGGACTTTTGAGCAGTAGTGTGGGTCATCTCTCAGTAAATCATTATTTTCTTTATTTAAGGAAAGAAAACATTTTTATTCTTTTTTTTCCTTTTAGTATATGTTTCCAATACCTAAGGAATACATTCATTGTCTGGGGTTGATACATGTACATGCTACATTTTAATCCTTTTTATTTCTCTTTCCTCTTCATTCTTTTTCCCCTATCTGCATCTCTAGATCTCCAACCTATCTGCAAAAGGATTACATTTATTTTGCTTTTTAAAATTATTTATATTTGGTTTTCACATATAGGAGAAATCATTAGGCATTTAACTTTTGTGTCGTTTTTTTTTTTATTTAAAAGGGAATAAAACAAAAGGGGGCAGTACAGAGCAGATCAGAACAGGACAACATAGGCAACACAGTACTTTACATTAAGTCAACTGGACATCAACTGTATCTAACACCATATCTCTTACTCTGCTATAGTTGAGCATAGTTTCAATTACAATAATATCAAACATAACACAATAGA
>PVJX010046948.1:0-12079 GCA_004027295.1 Dolichotis patagonum | reverse complement strand
TTATCAAAAATGAGATATTATAATACCCATTGATCATTTTCTGTTATTGGGTTCAGAAAGCCCTGGAATTCTTTCACTATATGCATGGCTTTATACTATTGTGTTATGTTTGATATTATTGTAATTGAAACTATGCTCAACTATAGCAGAGTAAGAGATATGGTGTTAGATACTGTTGATGTCCAGTTGACTTAATGTATAGTACTGTGTTGCCTATGTTGTCCTCTTCTGATCTGCTCTGTACTGCCCCCTTTTGTTTTATTCTCTTTTAAATAAAAAAATAAAAAATAAAAAAAATAAAAATAAATGATCAACTAATTCCCACCAATGAATATCACTATTCTGTATTGTAAACATAAGCAATAAAATGAAGTAAAATAAAATAAAATATAAAGAAAAATTCACAAAATCTTAAACTACCACTGGTCCTGTAGATGGCATTATAGTATAAAGCACATCTGTACCATTAATTGATAATTAATAATTAAGAAGCAGTAAAATACTCTAAAAGGAAATGATAATTTTTAAAACGCAAGATTGGAAGTAGAGCTGTGAGGGATTATATGCTAGGCAAATAGAAGCAGATGATTTTTGACTCTCAGGATATCTGACAGACCTCTTAGGTTTTGGTGGGAAGAATACACTAAAGAAGAGAAGGTTGCCTGGTCCTTTCTTACTCAGAAAGATCTAAGGAAAAGCAGCACCTGCACCATCTTGGGCTTCTTAGAAATTCAGACTCTGTAGAATCAGAAGCTGCACTTTAACAGGTGTCCTACACTAAATGTGAGGAGCAGCCCCTGGACTGCATTAATGGCAGGAAACACATGGAGACTGTGAGCAGAAGGGCAAGGCAGTTCTGACTTGTTTAGATGCTGCCCTTGTGCCCAATTTCTGTGAAGAGCATCAGGAAAGAGAGGTTCATGCTGTTTGAAGGGAATAGGGTGCTAAACCTCTATGCTCTGCCCAAGTGCTGCAGGGACCCCAATAAAGAGCAGGTCCTTCACTCCAAGAGAAGGGAACTATGATGCAGTATGTCCCAGATACCAAACTCAAGTGTCCCAGCCAGGAAAATGACCAGGCAACTGTGGCAACAGGAGCCAAGGTGGGGCCGTTTAGCTGAAGCTTCTCCTCGTAGAAATGCTGGTTGCTGTAGACCTCCTTCCACATCTCCTGGCACACAAGACAACCTCCTCTCACCTGTCTGGCATCAAGGTCCAGCTAGTGTTTCCATGTGTCCTTCTGTCAGTCTCCCTGGAACCCCCACCCCCTGCTGCTATTTCTTTCCCTAAGCAACTCCAAGCTAATAAGAGTTGTTTACATATATCTTTTTTCTGACTTTTGATACTGCTCCTGCCTTAGATTACACTGGCTGCCTCTTTAGCTATGGGATCAGCTGACTCCTTGCCTTCTCAGTCAGGCCTGCCTGGCCTCCTGATTTAACACTGCTGGTTATCCCTAAGCCCCTTAGCTTGCTTTGTATTTTCCTCTGCTTAGCATTTAGCTTCTAATGTGCTTCATAATTTACCAACTTATTAGTAGTGGCCCTGCTATACATAATGACAATACTTTGTTACTACCTTGTTCACAAGGTGTCCCATGTGGAATAGTGCCATTCACTAGGCACACTCTCTGGAAATATTTGTCAAATTTAGTTGTGTTGGGTTTTATTAAATTCCATTCTCTATTGGACCATTCCCATCAGCTGGCAAAGACGCTGTTATTTTTCTCACCAAAAACAAAAAGTCTCTGCTGACCTCCATTGCTCTCCCACCAACTCACCTTCTTAATTCCTCTGCTCCTTTGAGGCACTCTTGATACCTGCTGTCTGTAATTCCTCTTCTTTTTTTCTCTCTTCATCACATTCTATCAGGTGCCTGCCTCCTCATCACCACATAAACCACTTTCAGCAATAGCATCAGGAATGGTCCCTTAATGATTTATACACTGTGGCAACTTGAGAAGTCTAGAAGTTTGACTAAGTGACTCAGTAAGGGGACAGGGTCCTCACTTTGCAAACATCCTGAGCCTATGCAAGAGAGCACAGAGATGGTGAGAGTGTTACACTTTCACTAATGGGCCAGCCTGCTTACAATGTAAGAAAGAAAAAGAGGTTTGCTCTCCCTGCTTTTTGCTCTTGTTGTGTTTGCTGTTTTCTGATGCTTTGAACTGTTGCCCCAGTGCCATGCCACCCTGTCTTGGAGCCAACTGATTATGGGTGAAACCTCCACAAACTGTGAGCTAAATAAATTATTCCTTCCTTAATTTTGGGTGTCATGTATTTTGGCTCAGCAATGAAAGGAAGGTAACTAGACAGGTCCCATGGTTAAATCCAAATCTAGCCTTCACTCCTCTTGCTCTGTGAGTACTCGTTGGCTCATACAGTTGGTCAGATCTCCCCATGGGGTACTTTCCTTACCTGTTCCCAGGACTCTCTACTCTCCTGACTAGCCCACAGCTCAATTCCCTTGGATCCTCTACATTTCTCCATCTCTGAATGTCTGAGAGTTCCCCACTAAGCCTTGGACTGCTCCTCTACTCTTACCCCTTTCTGACTCTAGCCAGTCCAATGGCTTTAAGAACCTCATATGCTGGTGGCATCCACATTTAGGATGCGAAGGCAATCTGGCTGTGACATCTGTCACCCCATTGATAACCAGGATTGATTCGACTGATCTAGCTGGTCAGGCTGTGTCCTCTTCCTCCCTCAATGTTCCATCCCCAGAGCTCCACCCTTGGTCAAAGAGGACAACTCCAAATACAGGAGAACCATTCCTCTGCCGAGGGCATATGTATATCTGTGCTGCCCTGCTAAAACCCCCAGACAAGCTCTCAGGGTCCCCATTTATGTCTATAGTTGGGTTCTCCCTCCTGAATTCCTAAGTTAATATCCAAGTGCTTACTAGACCTACAGATGCAGGTGTGTAATAAGTATTTCACACTTAACACATGCAGGCAAAACTCCTAGTCCTCTCACTAATGGCTTCTCAAACTCCCTCTGGCATCACCCTGCCCAAGATCTCATGTTCTTCCTCCTAATTCAGTGCACAAGTCTTCTAACTGGGCCATTGGTACCACCCTTATCCCTACATTCACTACTCCACAGAGTTACCTTTGTTACGTGGCTTGTCATCTCACCCAGAGTGTATCAGGCCCCTCACAAAGGCTCACGGGAGCTATGCAGTCACTCTCTTCTCCATCAGACTCACCCCCCACTGTTCTCTTTATCCACACTGGTCCCCTTGCTGCTTCTCAGATAATGCCAGGTACCCACCTGCAGTGGGGCATTTGCCTTGCTCTACTGTCTTAGCCTGGGCTTGCTAAGACTTGCTCACCACTACCTTCAGGTCTTTGATACTTTCTCAAGTGTCATTTTTTAGTGTGTTTCAGGACCCCTGTGACCGTTTCTTACCCTAACTTTATTTTTTTACCCCATATAATTTATCAGCTTCTAAATAGTTATTTATTTGACTATATTGTATATCTCTTTTGCTAGAATCTCTAAACCCCAGGATGGTACATTGTTTTGTTTTGTTGAATTCTTTATTTCTAGACCCTAGAATAGAGTCTGATATGTGCTTAATAAAGATTAGTGGGATAATGCAAGAAGTAATTCTCTGGATCTTTCTCTTGAATTGTGAAATAGTACTGATAGAGAGGGGCAGGGGAGGAGCTGAATTAAGTTCTAAGAAATCTATAATTCTCTGGGCCTCAGTGATGTCATATAAATAATTAACAAGCCAAACTAAATCATTCCCATGAGCTTTCTTATTTTGCCGTTCTTTAATCCTCTAAAACATTTGTTCTCACACTGTCTCCATCTTGTTTTCTCTCCCTCTTTTTCTCTTCTTTTAAGTTTTTCTTTTTCCATTCATCAATTCTATAAGAAACAATTGAGTGGATTCTATAGGCCCAATCCTTGGTATATTCCTGAAGTCAGATGGTTGAGTAAGACAAGGTATCTTGGTTACTTTTCTCTCGTTGTCAAGACAAAATACTTGATCCCCAAAGTGAAGCAAGGGAAGGTTTATTTAGCTTTCAGTGTTTTGGAGGTTTCAGTCCATACTCAGCTGGCTCCAAGGAAGAGTGAGTGGCATGGATGAGGGGCAGCCATTCAGGGGAGCCACAAGTGACACGAATGAAAGGGCAAAAGAGGGAAAAGCACACCTTCTTCCCTCCTTTATATAATATGCAGCACTCACACCACCAACCCCAGTGTTAGGCAATGAACCAATCACAATCATTAGATTCACTCACCTCCATGACTGCATGAGGCTTGGGGGGCCACAAAGACACAAACCATAACACAAAGACTTGCTCTAGGGAGAAGAATGCCAAAGGCAGCCCCATTTGTCGACAGTACTATCACTGTTGCACCGCAGGTCCAAACTGAAGCCAGAGCTTTGAACATTTGTTGGTGCAGGTGGGCAACATCAGAAGGGTGGTAGAGGGTAGAGCTGGGCATCATGCGTGACTGTGTCATGTACAGAAACCCAGAGGACAGCCACCTGAGCAAGCTGTGCTCTGGTTTTGATACCATAGCAAAATGCTTATCCTATTTCAGTCCCCAAATACAGAGAAGATACAGCTACATTCAGCAACAGGCAGACATAGATTATTTTTCTAATTGAATATTGAAAGGCCTGAATCACTATTGAGTTCTCTCTTCACAGAACTAACTTGTTCCATGAACAACTCTATCTTCTAACCCTACCCTTCAATGACAAATATAGTGTAACACAGGGGCAGCATAGTTGATGCTCTCTTTTGGGATCTACAGAGCCCACTGTGACCCACGCCATCTCTGAAGGTGGCCCCACAAAATTCAGTCACACGGATGGGCATGAGAGGTGGCGGGTAGAAAGGCTTAGCATATGTGAGGGCGACTGTTACCTCTCACCTCAAATCAAGCGGCTGCTTGCTGCTCTCTCTCCTTAACCAGGGATGTGGCCATGTCTCAAATTATGCCTCTACCACTTTAATACAAGAACTCGCCCTGGCTTGTGTGCCTTTCCCATGTGCTCCCACAGGCATCCAGTCAACAAATCTCCATCTGGGCTTACTGGGTGCTGCTTCCCAGGTGTTGAGGGGTGGAAAGGAATTAACTTGGCACCGTCCACATCCTAATGAACCCTTTATTCTAGGTGGAAGACAAAACATTAAGTAATCATTACAACACAGTCTGGCACAGGCAGTACCACAAACACACCGAAGGAATGCAATTTGCACAAGAAGGGAAAATTTATGACTTTGTGGGAAGCAGAGAAGAATAATCCTAACTGGGTTTCTCAGAGTCAAGAGAAATTCATCAACCAGGTAAAAGGCAGTTGACCTCAGGAATTGGCGCGTATGAAGCACACTCCGCAGGAGGAGTCACTACCTTCTGGCATCCCAGAGTTGCAGAGCAAGGCAGGAAATGTGGGTCAGGTACTCACGGCCTGATGGTGAAAGTGTTGCAAGGCTTTTTTTTCCCCTACAAACAAGGAGGCATTGCTGGAGGTTTGGAGCCAAGACAGGGCCTTGGAGGACTACAGTTTTAGAAGAGTTGCTCCGTCAATGGAAAGGGAATTGTGAGTACCGAGGGACACAAGCCATCTGAAAGTTTTATCTATGTAGACAGAGGCCAAAGTGCAGGAGGTCAAGATGCAGAAGTCAGTGAGCAGTGCAGACACTGTTATGGGAGGTCAGCTGATTGCAGGCCTGTGGTTTGTCTCCAGGCTTGTGGTGTCACCTCTAATGCCTGAACTCTGCTTGGACACATGGAACAAAGAGTCCTCCGGGAAGTGTGGGAACTGCCTTTCTTCCTTTGCTTTCCTCTCCCCAGTACACATTCTCTTATTTTTAAAAAGCGTCGCGCTATGTATTCCTCGCTGACCTCGAACTCAGTATGTAGCCCAGGCTGGCCTTCAACTTGAGGTGAGTCTTCTGCCTCAGCCTCGTGAGTGCCGGGATTACAGGCATGAAACACCATGCATGCCTGACGTGCCTTGTGCATTTTCTGAGAACAGGACTCTTTCATTTTTTTAAATTAGTACAGTACATGTTTGCAGTGCATAATAATTACATTCACCACGGGGAGTGGGTACACGTCCCTACCACATATTAATTCCTTTTATGTCCCAAACTCTCTCCTCTCTCCCCCTTCTCTTCTCTCTGACCCTGCCCCTTGCAAAAGATCTATCTCCTTGTTTCCTATTATCTTTTATTCTGCTCTTAAATTCTTTATACCTTGGGTTTCTCATAGAAGAGAAATCATGTGATATTTAAGCTTGTGTGTGCTTGCCACTGTGGTTCACCTATGGCACATGCTTGGTGTTTACTTACTGAATGAATAAGAGAACTTTTGAAAGTTTAAAAGGAGATAGAGTAAAACCTGGAGAAACTGTTAGGGGCAAATGTTTACAAAATTAAAGAATGTTAAAGCAGCAATGTGTGTGGTGATTACTTAATTCAGTCTGTTAATTATAAAGATGAGGAAGCTGGGATTGGAGGCTATGAAGAAGAGTCTTGCCTGACGTCACATGCCTGAGGTTGAAAGGTAGGTGGTGGGCAGTTTTGGGGTGGAGAGATGATGAGTTCAATTTGTCGATCCCATGATAAATCCAGATTCTGATATCCAGTGTGCTGTTGGAATGTGGAGCTTAGGAGTCTGGTCAAGTTTAGATGTACAGCTATGTGGTACAAATGTTCCCAAGAACACAACTCATGCACACAGGTAAAGTCAGGACCCAGGAGGCCAACAGTGGAGCTTTCGTGACCCCAGAGCCGGCCTGGCAAAGTAGGAGGAAGCAAACCAAGTTTGTAAAGCTCTTATGATAATACCTGGCATGAATTAAGTCCTATGAAAGAGTGAACAATAGATATATAAACACTAACATTTGTTGGAAGACAGAGGAAAAAGACTTGGAGAAGAAGTAAAAAGATATGATGAAAAGTAGGGGGAACAGCTATATCTCCAGAACTCTGGGAGGCCGAGGAAGGAGTCAGGGTGATTTAGCAACTTAGTGATATCTTGTCTCAAAATTCTAAAAGGACTGGGGATGCAGCTCAGCATGAAGGTGTGATGGGTTCAGTCTCCAGTGAGAGAGAGAGAGAGAGAGAGAGAGAGAGAGAGAGAGAGAGAGAGAGTTAAATAAAAACAGAAAGGGGGAAATCAGGCAACTGTGGGAACCCAAAGGCCAATGGGAGGGCCATGAGGGCAGTCAACTGAGGGCAAGGCAGGGGACAGAAGTGGACAGAAAGAGTAAGCTGGAAGCTGTTGAACTGGATTCTCATGAGGTTTTCTTCTCACTTCTCACACAGGCAAAGCCCCTTCCTATCCCAGAGTCCACAGTTGTGTAGAAAGGGTGGCTTAATCTTGACAGCCCTATGTCTCACAAGCTCACCATTTTCTGTTGTAGTTACCAATTATCTGGTGGTCAGATCTCTTCTGACTCTGAAGTGGTACCTGAAGCAGTGCATGGGTAGCTTTTTACATCATACTTTGACGAAAGCTGTTAAGAACTGGTTTATCTATTTAATTTTAGTTTCTTTCTTTGAGATACAATACCTATACATGTTAGCAGGGTACATTATGGAAACTCTATGTGTGAACACAAGGTGTAACAATCAAATTAAGATAATGAGTATTTCCATCTCTTCAAACATTAATCACTTTTCTCCTCATACTGAAGAATGAACCCAGGACCATGAGCATCCTAAGCAAGTGCTCTAGCACTGAGGTACATTCCCAGCCCCCCAATCTCTTTTTGAGACAAGGTCTTACTAAGCTTCCCAGGCTGGGCTTCAGCTTGCTAAGTAATGAGATTATAGGCAATGTGCCACCACACCTGATTGACAATCATTTTTATGTGTTGGGAATTCTATACTCTTCTAGCCATTTTGAAATATAGAGTGTTTTAATAAATACCCTCCAGTACTCTAGAAAATCAAAACTAGTTTCTCTTCTCCCTATGTCTTAGTGCCCTTTTTGAATATCTTTCACCTTCCCTCTCCTGTCCTTCCTGATCAGTAGTGTCTTCTAATTTATAAAATGTTTTCAACATATGCTCTTGTGTTGGAGTATAAGAAAGGTATGTTATGGGTATTATCACTTTAACTGTGAAATAGGTTCTCAAGAATAATTTATCTCCAAGTGCCAAAAAGAACGCAAGATTTGAACTCAGGTCTGCAGGCAGATAAATCCCTTGCCTGATAGCTGATAGGAGGATGGGGGGGGGTGCAGCACAAAGCTGGTTTAGAAATGAGCCTCTACATGACACAGCTTTTATTTATGAAAAATTTTTGTCAGCATGAAATGTCTTCTATTTCTCAGAATAATAGGTGTTTCTACCACATCCTCTTTTCTTACAGCCAGACATATAACTTTTCACTTGGAGAAATAGGTATTGTTGTACTTTATTTTCTCCTGAAGTGATATTTAATATTATCAATCATATTTTATTAGACAGATGTGGTTCTGTGTACCCACCTAGACAATTTCAAAGCATTGTCATATGAATCATGTATTTGCTTGTCACTGCCATTCTTTGAGAATGGAAGCAATAAGGGTGGAACTTGGATGAAATGACCAACCCAAGGTATCACAGAATTTCACAGGGATGCCACTTAGATACTCAGTTTTCTCCTCTCTAAGGTGGACAAAATGCCTCCCCTTGGCTGCTGGCCAGGCAGTGTCTCTAAGGGCCCAGCCTACAATTAGCACCCATGAATCAGTGAACATTAGGCGAAAGAAGTACCCCAAATCTCTGAAGTTTTCATTTCCACCAGCAGGGTATTGATGGTAATATTTTTGTGTTAGGCACTGCAATATAAAGGAAGGTTACAAATAAGGCATGAGATGAAAGAAAGAGAAAGACGAGGAGAATGAAAGGAGAAATCCTAGCAATAGTTAAAAATTGCACCAGTTGTGCATTTGAATATATCAAACACTTGTGTAAAATACTGACTTCATCATTCTACAAAGTATTCATGGGGTAATATCTTAGAGACTTTGTGTACCTTGAAAAGCTGTGTTAGATAAATACAAAACGCTGAAAGTAAAAACATGAAAGAAAACCTCAGATACAACATAGTGTATATGTGGAAGAAATAAAATTGTTTTATTTGTCAAAATGATCAATGGAAAGTGAAGAAAAAGCAGGGCTTTTTTTTTTTGTTTCTTGGCACAGTAATTTGTCTGGTTTTCCTAAGGATTAATGTAGTAGAAACATGTTTACTACTAAAAAAAGTTTCTACAGAAATATTGCTTGCTCGTAAAGCCAGGAGGATATAGAACTCCTAATTTTGTCTCAGTGGAATTCATCTATCTTCAGGGCACAAATTTATATGACTTTAAACTATTTATAGTAAGTTTAAAAATTCTATAATCAAGTAGCTTTTTCCATCAGGGCATCAGGCTTATGATTTGATGAAATCTCAGAAGGATATCTCTTTGGACCTGGTTCTGGAATGTTCTAGATATTATCTAAATAATTAGCATTACAATTTCAAAGTACAACAAAATAAAGCAAAACAGAATTTTCCCTAATTTCATTAATACTAACATTTAATGCCAACTTCTAGAAAAGTTCTGTAAGTTGCCAATGAAATACTTGATTATGAAAATAGACAAAATAGCAGAGCACTGACTGTCAGCATTTATGCTTCTCCAGGACAAAGAGTCTAGAGTCTGGAAAACAAAAGCTTGAAGAGTAACCAAAGTAAGACCAGGGGACACAGGAATCATCAGAGAACTTACAGAGGAGAAGAAAACAGGATTAAGTGGTACACAAGAGGGGGACCACACTGCCGAGGAGAAACCGCTGCACCCCAAAAGCGACCAGCTAGCTGCCAACTGGGAGTCAAAATGGAGATCCAAAATGTACAGTAGATACTGTGACATAGGAAGAAACTGTCCAAAAGGAAAGAGAAACTGGGAGGGAGGAAGGGAGGAAAGAAGGAAGGGAAAAGGAAAAATAAATACACATATACACGAAATAGTTAACATAGTTATACTACTAATTGCCATGAGTTCATTGAAAAAAAAAGTTTGTGACAATATTGTTTGATCAATTTTTCATGCCTCTATCTTGTAATAGGAGTTACAATTTTGCAGATAACAATACACAATGTACTTACCACTGTTAATCTTCTACAATCTTAATTTGAAATTTTGTGCCATTGTTTTTATTGTTTCTCTTTCTTTAAAAAAAATGAGAAAAAAGTGAAGCTAACACCTTCTCTGTTCACAGAGAACTGCCTTGCAACCAAGAGAGTCTTACGCAGTTGGGGACACTGCTTCCCAAGTGGCCTTGCAGAGTCAACAGTCAGCAACGGCAGCGTAGGTACCCCAAGAACCAGCATGCAGCAGGAACTGGCAGGTACCCCATTGTAGGGAAGGATTGGGTGTTGGAACATGGGTCTTAGAACAGCCCCTAGACTGATCCACACTGGCACTTCTCAGAGTGGATGAGGGAAGGACAGTCACAGGAGACTGCCAGCACTTGGAGAACAGATTGAGGGGAATCCCACTGAGGGGCAGGGACAGGTGAGTAAAGACTCAGTTCTCGCAGTCAGACACAAATTCCAGCCTGAGTTACACAGGACTGGAACCTCATGTTGGTGCTGTGTTCCCACTGTTAAAGGAAAACCCAAAACAGGGTTTTATGGTATGTTATTTCTCAAGTAGCACTGATAAATACTACTGCAATGGATTAGCCTGTGAACTGCTGTACCTTAATTGACTGCATAGGAATAATTCTGCTCAGTGGACATTTCACTGCCAATAAGCTTGTCTGCCAAATCCATCACCGTATCTGAGGAGTCGAACAGTAAGCATTTCTAACCCAGGAACTCAGTTTGAATCAGACTCTGAAAGAATGCCTGCAGCCTGGCAGAACGAGGTCGCAAGTCTGAGTTAACTTCAGTACTGCACTGGAGAGATCAGACAAGTAACTGGGTTGTGACTCTTCAGGCACTTTGACAAAGAAACTACTTGGGAGTTAGGTATGTAATGTATCATTGGGATATCTAATCTTTCTTCCTGTTGGACATCTTATTGGTTTAAGTTTTTGTATGTTTCTTGAGTTATTTAGTAATGTGGGGTTCTGTTACATTCTTATATGGTTTCATGTGTTTATTAGGTTGTTACTCTTGTATATTTGTTCTTTCACTGGCTCTGATGTAATGGGTTCTCTCCTCATCTCAGCTCCTTATTTAATTTCTTCACTTCCAACCCCTGAGACACTATTATTAACATGTTTCTTTAGTCCATGTCCAGATACATAAACTTCTCCCAAGTTTTAAAATTCACAGTACTTAGATCTTTCACAGTCAGTTTTATCTTCACTTCAATAATTCCTCAATCTCCCCATCCTAAGTCTTTGGCTCTTTCACATCTTACCTAGCTTATTGTCTTCCCTTTAAGCAAGTTCTGATAAGCACACAGATTTCTTCAATCACAGAGTGAACCCCTTTTCTCCCATATCCCATCCTCGTCCCCACAAAATATCCTCTGAAAATTCTCAATATTAAACCTTCAGCTTAACTCTGGAACTCCGATAAAATCAGTCTCCACATCAATATTTTCTGCTAATCCACCTCTAATCTCCATTTCAAACTTCATCCTAGTGTGTGACACTACTCATCCAAACACTGGCCGTTCTTCCCAGCCCACCTCACTTACCTCACTGCAGAGCAACCCCAAATAATAAACTGTCTTAGTCTGCATGGAAAAGAGACAAAGGGGGAAGAGTAACTGCAAGGATCATCATATGGCAGTATTGTAAGATTGAGTCTGTGGGTGCTGTCATCAATAGAAGTGATTCTCCTGCAAAAACATAGGGACAAAAGCAAGTAACAGAAGCAGTAAATACTAGCACTGGACTTAGAAAGCTGAAAATTTTTCACACAGAAAGAACATCTCACTAAAACTCTTCATATAAGCCTCAAACTCTCCTCACTTCTCTAGTCCCCAGGCTGTAGTAACCTAGTTACCCCTAAAAAGAAAGGGAGGAGAAAAAACACGGGGCCACATATAATGAAATTATATATATATATATATATATATATATATATATATATATATATATATATATAAAAT
>PVJX010046947.1:0-12077 GCA_004027295.1 Dolichotis patagonum | reverse complement strand
CAGTTCTCAGATGAAGAAATATGAATGGCAAATAAATACATGAAGAAATGTTCATCATCATTAGTCATGAGAGAAATGCAAATTAAAACCACACTGAGATTCCATCTCACTCCAGAAAGAATGGCCAAGATAGAAAACACTACCAACAACAAGTGTTGGAGAGGCTGTGGGGAAAAAGGAACTCTTCTGCACTGTTGGTAGGAGTGTTGACTGGTGCAACCACTGTGGAGGTTAGTCTGGAGATCCCTCAAAAATTTGGGTTTGGACGTCCCATTTGACACAGCTATTCCACTTCTAGGCATATTCCCAGAAGAACTGAAAACATCATACCACTGTGATATATGTGCACCCACGTTTATAGCAGCACAATTTGTAATAGCCAGATCCTGGAAACAACCTAAGTGCCATCAACTGAGGAATGGATAAAAAAGTTGTGGCATTTTTATACAATGGAGTACTCCTCAGCTATAAAGAATGATCACATTGAGATATTTATAAATAAATGGACACGACTTGAGATCATTCTCTTGAGTGAAATAAACCAAACTCACAAGGGTAAATACCATATAGTCTCCCTAGTATGAGAGTTTATAAGAGTATATAAGACTTTATGGTAAGCATGAGTCCCCATCTCATAGCTTTGAAGCCTTTCAATGTTTTCAATCATCAGTTGGAATGGTTTTATTCTGTTTTGTTTGACTATATCATGCGTGATGATATGAACAGCTGTTTTGAAGAAAACAAAACATTATGACTTTAATATCATCCTTCTTAGAAGTCCTACCATGCTTCTATTGTTCTACTACCATTGGTTCTATCTATCACATTGTGTCTTATTGGGATTTGAATATGTGTGATAGTTTAAACAAAATGAGATATTATAATAGCCATTGATCATTTTCTGTTATTTGTTTTAGAAAGCCCTGTAATTCTTTCACTCTATGCATGGCTTTATACTATTTTGTTATGTTTGATATTATTGTATTTGAAACTATGATCAACTATAGCAGAGTAAGAGATATTGTGATAGCTACTGTTGATGCCTGGTTGTCTTAATGTAAAGTACTGTGTTGTCTATGTTGTCCTGTTCTGATCTGCTCTGTATTGCCCTCTTTTGTTTCATTCTCTTTAAAATAAAATTAAAATAAAAAAAGCAAAGTAAAAAGAAGAATAGAACAATACATTGTTCCAGAGAAGAGTGCAGATCAATTTATAAATACAGAAATATGATGATCATTAAGTTGTGACAAATTACTTTTTAAAGATGCCATACTTAAAATTGAAACATAATAAATAACAGCATATTTATGTAAATCACACCTGCTCACATTTGCCCTTTGGAAATATATACCCAGAGTCTCAGACAGAAGAGTTAGCTAGGTGACATTGAAGAATGTTTCAGTTATCTATGTAAGAAATGGTGAACACACTAGCTAAGCAGGTGAAGTGGACATGGAAAGATATTCAGGGCTGAATTGTAGCAGGAGAAACCCATGTGATGACTAATGATCTGAACAAAATGAATGGAAGATCAAGGTTGAAACACTAGTTTCCCACTGGAAGGTACTATGTGCTTCACTGTAAGCACTGGAACAGCTTTGGCAGCAGCTACTTCTCATCCTAAAGCATTTTTACTACCAACCTGAAACCTGATGAGCTGCTACATGGCATTTTTATCTTTTCCATCTTTAGGAAACAACCAACTTTTTTTATCTTTATGAATTTACCTGTTCTGGCTCTTTCATGATAACTAAATGATACATGTGTGATACATGTGACTTATTTCATCTTGGAATCTACACTTAGCAAGTAGGTTTTTCATGTTATTGAAGCACTAAGTATGTATATTCTCTTCCATAACATCTATCTTGAGATTGTAAGAGTAGTAGCATAGTAGAAATCCCTTCCATGTGTGTTCCAAGAATTATTTTTATATGGTTTTGTTATTGTTTGAAATATCCATCCTATATTTTAGTAGCCATTGATCATTCTCTATTATTCAGTTCAGAATGTCCTGTAATTCTTTCATTCTTTTGAATGGTTTTATACCATTTTGTTACGTTTGATATTATTATATTTGAAACTATGCTCAACTATAGCAGAGAAAGAGATATTTTGATAGCTATTGTTGATGTCTGGTTGTCTTAATGTAAAGTACTGTGTTACTTATGTTGTTCTGATCTGCTTTTTTCTTCCCTCTTTTGTTTTATTCTCTTTAAAATAAAAAAAGAAAAATATGTGAATGAAATCACACAGAGATTACATGAGCTATCCATGTCATATAACTAGTAAATATTACTGTGAATTTGAACCTAAATGTCATTGTTTTCTTGATTTGCTCAAAGATGTTAAATGATCTTTTCATTGTTTTGGAAGGAGTGGATAAAGAGAATGGGAAATAATTAGAACTGTGATACTATGTTTACCATTTTCAAAAGTATATTGGGCTACTTTTCAATATCAAGTTTTTAGAATGCAATAAACTTCAAATAAATATTGTCTTAATTTTAGGGCCCAAGGATTTAACTCAGTGGCACAGTGTATGACTTGCAAGCCTGAGGTCCTGAGCTAATTTCCAGTAACCCTCCCAAAAACTATATGTTGTCTTAATTTTATTTTTTGGAATTAAATACCTTTTATATGCCAAAATAAATGCTTTTATTTTGCTTAAAAAAAGAAACATCCATCCTAATATTTAAGAAGTGGAATCTAATCATGATTTTTTACTTTTGATTTCCCTAATGCTTAATGGTGATAATCATCTTTATATGCACTTCTTGACAATTTGGATAACATCTTTCTAGAAATAAGTATTCAGATTACATGTCCATTTATAAAACTGAATTGTTCATTATTTGGTTGATATAAAAAGCACACCTCATGTTTAGCTGGAAAAAGATTCATGGAAGGAAGGTAAAATGTTCTTACCAGGGTAGAGATGAGTAGATTTTGAATAAGAATCCAAGGAGTTGTCACGATCATATTTAGCCTTGCCTGTCTCTTTCAAAGAAGATTTTATTTTAGCATTCAACATTTTTTCTGATATTAAAAGTAAAGACCAGACACTTGTGCTTCATATTGCACAATATTTATTCATTTGTTAATTTTGCAATGATTTGTTTACTCTGTTCTAATAGTTGCGAATACCTGCAGTAGAATTATTTTATCATGTGGTTGAAAAACTAAGCATATGTATTGTCTTTCATAACATCTGTATCTGAATTACCTTAAAGGTAGTAAGAAAAAGATTAGTAAGAACAGTCACATAGTAGCAATCATTTCCTGTGGAATAATAGTTACCCTTAAAAAACCATTCATTGGGAGCAGTTGATAGATTTATTTAGAAATCTTAAGAGAAAAGTACTTAGAAGTTAGGTCATGGTTTTGTACATTCACCATATAGAATTCAAGTGATGGGAACTAAGTTAGAAAAGCTCTTCTTAATATTTCAGCTTACTACTGAAATTAAAAAATCATTTTGTAATTCCCAAATATATATCTGACCTTAAATGTGTTTTGAATGAGGCTGACAACTGGATAATATCTGTAAACACATGGCTAATGTCCTTTACCAGATGGCAAATTAGAGCACTGTGTTTGTGTAAAACTTCTTGTTCTCTACCTACACATTTGTTTATTCACATTATTGAGTTTTAGTGATTCAGTAAGAAATCTCTTATTCCCTGAACTGTAAGATAGAAATAATGGAGCATGATTTTTTTGAATCTGAGGTCCAAGTTTCAATTCCTAATTTTTGTTGCTTTGTAATTTTAGCAAGTTGTGCAGTCTTGTCAATCCTAATTTTTATTTGATTGTTTAATTAGTAATAACTTCACAACTTGTTAGGCATTAGTCCTGCATTCACAACCACATCACCAATACAGTCAATTCAGAAGTAATTCATTCCTTGAGGATGTCTGTATTGCAATGATTTAGTCTGACAGTAGCTCATTAAAGTTATTTTGTCTTCAGTCTCAACTGCAATTGCTGGTGTGTGATTTTCTGATTTATATGTATGACTAAAATATCTACTCTACCTGACTTTGTGGTTTCTCATTCAAGTGATTACTTGTTAACAAGTTTTTATTTTATCTTTAAAGCTATTGGATTGGATTTGTTCTTAAACTAATTTTCAAATATAATTCTTCATCATTTATTTGTAAGTGTTTATGATTTGATTATTAAGTATAGACAGGTAGAAAGTCAATACTTTTTGTTTTATAATAGGAGTTTTGAGAAATATTTTTAAAAGACATATTTATGTCTAGTGATCTATTAATTTTTCCAAACTTACAGAACATTATTACTACTCAATTATAGATAAACAATATTTATTGGGGTTTTTTGTGCCCAAACACAATCCATTAGTTTTCTGGATTATGTCACTCAATCTTTATAAACTTGAGTTTGGTACTGATAGTATCTCCATCTTAAAGATGTTAAAAAAAAAAGTAATCCATGTGAAGCCAATATGTAGTGAAAGAGTAGTTGTTATAGGCAATTGCTAGTTTTTTAACATTTAACAATATTAAAAATAAAAATCCAGAATAATATATAAATTATAATTTTATATAAATAAAGTAAAAGAAATGATTTTATGTAATAATTCTTCCCAATCATATCATACTATACTAAAAAACAACTACATAGATAGTTAAGTTAAATGATAACAACCATCTGTGATGAGAAGGGTTTTGTATACTATTTTTGTTTCTCTATTATATGTGTTAGAAAATCTATGTAGCATCTACAACTGCTTAAATTCATAGTTTCAGTACTCAATTTTGTTCAGTTTTGCTTTTTTAAAGAAACTATTTCTTTATTGCTTGTTTTATTAGATTATATGATTCTAGTTAATGTCATAATGTTTGGGAACTCTTTTTGCCATTTTTTTTAATCTGAAGAGCAATCTTGTTCATTCCAGAATGTTCTCTGTTTTGTAGTGTACACATTTTTGAAATAGGCCAACATTTAGTAATTCCCAATAAAGATTTTGCTTTGTGGGGAAGACATGGGAATTAACAGAATTAGCTACACTGAACCAGCACTTGGCTGGAGCTGAACTTCACTGGTATCATTTAGACAGGATAAACTTCCCCGGTTTCCTTGACAGAGAAGGTGATAAACAGCTATCTTTCAACACAAATTTATTGTTTTAAAGAAAATGAAACTTTCCTGATTTTCTGTGTGTTTCAAAAATGTATGCAAATAAAAACTGTAGAAGAGCTAGTGTTTCAAATAAAGCAGAAAATAGAGAAGAGATAAATGTTTGAAGAAACAGACAAGCCTATTTTGATTTGAATCTTGTACAATGTATACATATACTGAAATATCAGTCTGTGACTACATACTACATTTTTGTATCAGTTTGAAAATGGAGGTGATATTTCCTTGTGAAAATAAATATTTCTATTATTTTATATGAAAACAAATTCTTTAATATTAAATGTTTATGGTCTAATGCTCTTTATCCCCACACATTGAACTTTGACCAATGGTCTAGAGATTTCCAGCTGGAGAAATGCTGCTAACTTTCAATTTTTATATTTATTCCAGTTGCAGTTCTGTTAAACTACATAAGTGTGGTTCATCAGTTTAACCCAATATTCAGGGTGAGACTCTCAGAGGAATGCATCTTTCACAGAAAATTAACGAACAGCCATATAGTAACCAATGGCCTAAGAAGCATAATCTATTTCCTAGATCACTTAAATTACTAAGACTTTTCTGTCTTTTTTTCTCACTGAGGAAACTCAAGTTCAATATCTTATTTCTGCAGATTTGAAATGAAATCAGACTGTATTTTCTTTCAAACATAAATCCAATAATTTCTATTTGGTCAATATGCTCTTATTTCTTGAAACTAAAACACAATAATTGAACTTAAAGTGCTATGCTTAACATTTCAGAGTAATATACAGCAAACACAATGGTGAATCTTTTTCTGTCAATGTGGATTTCTTAATGGAAATTCACGTAAATGAGAACCTAGCAATTTGTAGTATATTATCTCACTCTAGCTAAGACCAAGCTTCATTTAACACATGGCTGTTCCCCACATATAATAAATTACCTCTTGGCACTGCAGTTCTTTTAAATAAATATTTTCTCTCTTTTAATTTTAAATAAGCTTTTACCATCTGCTCTGCCTTTAGTTGCAAATGCCTGAGAACATAACTTACTATTTTCCCATTTACAAACTGCAGACAGAGAAGTGATTTGGTGCTTGGCATGTCTATATTCTTAATACTACACAGTCAGTATTTGTCTTCCTTTTGTCATGCTTCAAATATAATGAGAAATATTATCCTATTCTGACATACTGAAATCTTTCCCAGCCAACTAGAACACAAAGAAGAAAGAATGATTAATTGAAATACAAAGCTAAGGCCATATCTGAAGAAATGTAATGTTTCTGAAGTGCCATAATCAAATACAGGAGACGTTAAGCCTAATTGTCTCAGGTGGGTGTCAAAAATTTTATAGTGCCAAGACTCTGGATAAAGAAAATCTCTATGTCTCCTAAAAGGCACAAAGGATATCTGCCAAAGTGTTTTTTTTTTTAAATATATATATCTAACCTGTCTGTATCTGTAAACTATACATTCCAGAAGCATATTGAAAATTACCTGGGCATTAAATGGTTTCCCAACATATAACAGAGGATTGGAATATTAAATCTGGTTAAAATATGAAAATTATATTCAATTCAACTCAGATTCATGAAGCCTAGTCCTTGAACATATCACTGCATGAAACTTAACTAAATGCATTCATAATAAAGAGCAGCTGATCAAAAAGGTCAAAGAAAGGAAAACAGGAAAAACTAGCAAATTAATTTATGAGAAGCTAATATTGCTAATAGGAAAGAGACAATATTCTGTATAAGCAGAACCTGGGATCTTTCAGGGTTTTGTCTATTCTCCTGAGAGAATACCTCTACCTCTAGCTGAGAGAATTCCATCGAGAATCCTGAGAGAATTCGCTACCTCTAGCAAGACCCCTCTCTGTATTTGTCTCTCAAATCAGCATTTTACTCAACTCAGAGAGCCAACTGTTGGGCCTGAGATGCTGAATACTGACCAAGGCCAGGCTAGCCAGGATGCCCGAGCTATGATTCAGGACCAGATAACAGCTCATAGACAAATCAAATCCCTCAGGAGCTGCTGTTCGCTATATTCTTGCAGTCCTTGCTAAAACTGAAATCAGTCCTTGTCTTTTAATATGTTGAAATTACTTAGGGTTATTCACATCTTGTCATTGTATCCTTTCTTCTTCATGTGGGAAGAGAAATACTGTTATTTAAAACTAAGGAAAAATTTAAAAGCTACATATGTTCTTATAATTTTAAGAGAAGCAGAGTAATCCAGGAAAAATGATGTATTTTTCTGTTTGATATTCATATGGATCTATCATCCAGTAATACTTTCTTGTCATAAAAATTCACCTAAAGAAGTAATGGTTTATTCATGACATTTATTCAACACAATTTGGATACAGAATACTTATCAAATGTGTCAATCTTAATTATTTCTGATAAATGAGAAGATGGCATCTATGAATATCTCATATAATTTCTTTGGGAAATATTGTATTAAGTTATACTAGTATGAAATAATATACAATTATTTACTTAATATTTTAAACATTCTTTCCTTTCTTTGTTAATAATATGAAATCAATGCTTATTTTTAGTTAACAAATCTTATAAATTCATTATAAGTATCCTTTATTTTATATTCTATGTAAATTTTAAATTTTGTGATATTTATTTAGTATTTATGAGCAGAAAATTTAATATTATTCTTGACGCAACAAATTTTTGTTTTTGTTTTTGTTTCAGTAGCCCCGGGCAGTTTTATTACTTGTTCCCTGAACCTCAGCTGCCTCATAAATAGCACCCATTTCTTAATGATGATTAAATACATTAATGCGAAACAGTGTGTGTGCCTGGGCCATGCTATGCCCTCAGCAAATGTCACTTATCAGCTGCCATTATCTACATGGGCCCGTGTCGCCATGGGGGTGGAAGGTTTAACAGAGAAAATAGGTTTTAGCCCGTAGGACACAATAGCTGCCCATTTCGCCCTTGGTCTCCACAGGCGCTCCATCCTGGCCAGCTGTGAACCTGAGAACAGCCCTCTGAGCTGCTCAGGTGAAAGACATCAGCGTTTCGTCGTCCAGCCTGACAGACCTGGATGCATTCTTGTGGACATAGAGGACTCTGTTGGGGTGGCAGAGAAGCCGAGCCCAGCGCCCCGGTTTTACTTCCAGTTGATGGCCGGTCATAGTCCTGCTGCAACTTCAGCTGCCGCCTTGCTGAGGTCTATGTTGGGCCTTGTAGTCATTCTAGGGGAGCAGGTGAATGAAGGGGTCAGATTTCGTTAAGCCACCCATAATTTTGAGAAATTTCAGTTTCTGTTCCTTGTTTTCAAAACCTGCAGTATGGCCAGACCGAGTTCCTGTCCACTTCCTGGGTTCAGGTGCTTCTGTCTTGCCTGATTCCAACACAGTCTCCTCTTGCAAGGCCTTTCGCCTCAGCTGCTCTATGTGCGCCTCGTCCACCTTGCCGTTCTTCTCCATCACCTCTTCCAGGTCTGTGTCTGGCTCCTCCTTCCAAGCGTCTGCTGCTGCCACGCTTTCTGGGTCTTGGTGATCATTTCTGCAGGAAGAATAACCCCGCCTCCACGTGAGAGCCTGCTCCACCGTGAATTGATTCTACTTCTCCAAACTACTCTTTCGAAGAGTATCATGTCTGAATCACAGCTCCTGCCATTTTATTTCTAGCAATTATCCCGGAGATGGACATTTAACCCTGAAAGGCCTGCTCAGAATGTATCTTTCACCTTATCTACAGTTGGTTATTCCTATATGTTCCTCCGGACCAAGCCAGATAGCGGGAGTTCTTTCGCAAAATGTTAATACCGAGTCTAAGAAGAGTCAGGTTTTTCTCTAATGGAAAGAATTCACAAATGTAAAGCTGAAGTGTACATGGTGTATAAAGTATATTTAGACTAAATATTTAAGCTGACTGCCGAAGTAGCAATGCCTAAAAATCTAAGAAATACGGTAATGGGAGATATTAAATATTTAACCGTGCTTGTTAATGCTTGGTCCTGTATTGTAAATGTATTGCACATATTCCAATTTAAAATTATCTTTTCCAGTACTGAACACAATATGCTCTCTTGTCTATCTTCTAAGGTGGAGTGCTACAAAAACTGTTTAATAGCATGCGGACAGAGGCCAGGCAAGCCTTGTTTGGGGAATATTATTATGTCGCTGTTTATAGAAATGCCATTGTAACTCACTATGTGAGGGTATGGTAAGGAGCACTTATTTGCTCAGCATATTCCCCTTTTGGTATTTCTGAGACATTAGACCCTGGTTTCTTTCCAAATTTGCTACATGCATTTGCTTAGAAGAGAAATTTCTGTCTCTAATACTGGTAATCTCATCTGACAATTGTGCAAGAAAAGAATTTGTATTTCACCAAATTGTATCTCCTTTCATCTAGAAGCTTAGTTGGAAATACACAGGAATCAATATAAAGATAAATCCATGACAAAAGTCCTAATCCTTAAATATACTGATGAAACTGTGGAAAAAGTATGCCATTTATTTTCCCATATTTTTGTCTTCCTTATAAAAAACACAACACTTAATAATTACAAGAAACAGTGAACTGTAGTTTCTGAATCAGAGAATGAGGCACCTACCCTTAACTATGTTAATTTGTATTAACATAGTATTTAATATATCTGAATCAAGAAACCATCATAATCGTGTCATCAACAACATATTTTTGTACAGTCTAATGCATAAAAGTCTAGTAAAGGAATCTGTTAAGTTACAAAGATTTTAGTAGAATCTTATGTTGCATGTTTTGAAAAATTTTGTTTCAAAATCAGTTGCAGTCTGAATTAGAAGATACAGTATTGTAAAATAAAACCCTATCTCCTTCAACGCACACAATTTATATAGTTACACCAACATGCTCTAAAATCATGACTAGACATGGTTCACTGATACAGTTACTATAATTGTAGAGTTCAGCAGGAAGATACTGCATATTCAAATTTTAATTTTCTCTCCAATTAAAAATGATTTGTAATATCCATGGTTCTTTTATTTGCATTATTGTAAAAATTTCAAGCCCAATGATTTAGTTTATTAAAGGTATTAATTGCATTTTCAGTCTTCCATCTCATTCTGCCACAAAGTAACAGTCTTAGGTTTTGTTCTTAAATTTATGGTTTCTTTTTAGTAATTGGAAAGGTTCTCAAGGGCTACCTGAATGCTGGATAATAAGAATATTTTAAGCATCCATATATTAGGATACTGACATTTTTGAGACATTATAATTTTCTTTTTGAACAAGAAAACTCAAAAACAATACAAATTCAGTTAATTTCACTTTTCTCAAATAGTTTTGGACAGTAAGTCATACAGTAAATCAAAATATCTCAGAAATCTTGCCTTAAGTGCTAATTATTTCTTACACTGTTCTTTGAATGTGAAAAGTACTGCAGAATATTCAAAGCAGACAAAAGAACAAAGTCCTTCATTTGGAAGCATTATGATACTTATTTATCATCCCTGAAAGTACAAGTTGAAAAATGTAGAACCAACTTAAAACAAACTCACATTATAATTCAAATTGTTTCCTAGTGAGGCAATTTGTGTATGCCTCTATCTATATATTGTACCTAGATTTGTATATCCCTAGTATATGGGTATATTTAAGTCATTTAAAAATCAAGTTGCTAAATTAATAGTTTGATATGATAGTAAGTGATATTAAAATATTTTCTATAATCTTAAGAAAGCTTTTCATATAACAGCTAATTTCCAATGATTTGGAATTGTTTTCATGCACTGATAAATTACCAACTCTCAAAGTGATCAGCAAGTAGGCAAATAGCAAATAAATCTGCATTTTTCCTTCTGTCTCAATCAGAAGCAACAAAGAATTGGTTTCAGGGCAAAAGAGAAGGTAGGAATTGTGAGTCAGCACTAAATTACAGTTAAATAGGAGTTAAATATTTTGGTGTACTCTTGTGTAATAGAGTGACAATAGATAATGAAAATGCATTGTATACAGTATTTCTAAAATCTAGAAGTAAGAATTTTACAGACTTTCAACATAAAAAGGTAAGTGTTGGAGAAAATAGATACATTTAATCTAAAGAAAATATTATGCAATGTATACATGAGTTTACACATCACTTTGCACCCAATAATATGTAGACACTTCGTTTCATGTATCAACTAAGAAATGAGAGAAGATATATGAACTCTTCCCTTTTATCTTTTGACATCATCCACTGAATATCAACTCAGTTTTTTGCTGCCCATTGTGTGTGTTTTCTCGTGACTCTCCTCTCCCCCAATCATCCTGTAATCCTTGAAAGACTTACCCATTTTCATTGAACTTGTACAATGTGAAACCTTAATTGCTTAGTATTTTCTATTATTAACCAATATGAACCCAGTATATATATATAATAACTTGTGGTTCAAAAAAGGCCCTTGAATATTTTTTAAAATATATCAATTTGAATCCAACTGTTATTAAACAGAAAGAACGTATATTAACAACTGCACAGAACAATTACATAGGAAAAAGTTATCAAAATACAGAGCAATATATTATAAACTAGAAAACATATTAAAAAATCGTTGAATGAAATAAACGATAAATTAGTAAGTAGTGGGAATAGTAAGTAACAATGAAGTTTCAAAGAGGAAACTGACAAACTGAAATTGGCAATATAGACACCACCAAAATTGGAGATTAAGACCAGTTCATTTCCTGTCTCCTGTAGTGTGAGACTGACAAAAAGCACTAACATCACACAGTGGTCTTGACATATTAGTGCACTAATGAGGAGCCACTACTGCGGATTAGAGACCTTTCACAATTAAATATGTCATTCAGGAAGTGAAACCTGGATGTGATTTTTTTTTTAAGAAAAACTACAAACCTGGAACCATAGTTAACACACATTGAGCTTTTCCTCCTATTTGAACTAATTTAGGCTTGTTAAGTAACGGAATTCAGAACTATTATTTTT
>PVJX010046946.1:0-12080 GCA_004027295.1 Dolichotis patagonum | reverse complement strand
CATTCTGTTTAATTGTCTACCTTGCTTGGTGGTTTTATCCTATTCTATCTAGAATGTCTTTCAGTATTCTTTGTAAGGTTGGTTTGGTGTTCATGAAGTTTTTCAGCTGCTCTTTGTCATGGAAGTATCTTATTTCTCCATCCATTTTGAAGGAGTTTTGCAGGGTACGTAAGTCTGGGGTGGAAGTGGTTTTCCTTTAGGTTTTGAAATACTTCACTCCATGCTCTTCTTGACTTCACTGTTTGTGTTGAGAAGTTTGCTGTGATTCTGATAGATTTTCCTTTATAGGTGATCTCTCTTTTCTCTCTAACAGCTTTTAGTATTCTATTCTTATGGTGTCTTTCTGGGATAGTGATTATTGTGGGTCTGGGTGTAGTTTTATTTTGGTTATCGCTATTTGGAGTTCTATATGCTTCACTGATCTGTATGTCAGTTTCCATTCTCATGTTTGGGAAGTTTTCAGCTATTACTTCTGTAAATATCCTCTTGATATCATTTGGGCTGTCCCCTTCTTTTTCATTTATCCCTATTAATCTTATGTTATTTTTCTTTGCATCTTCTTGCAGGTGTTGAATTGTTATTTCTTGATTCTTTGCTTTTTTTAAAAGATCTTTCCTTTCTTGTTCACTAGCTGGGATCTTATCTACGAGGTCTGAAATTTTATCTTCACTTTCATTGAAGCAATTTTGGCAGCCTTCAATAGAATTTTTGATTTCCAGTATATCTCTTTGAGTCTGATTTGTGTATTCTGTTTGTTTCTTATAGTGTTCATTCAGAGATTTTTATCTGTTTGCTTTGTTCCTCTAATTTTTTAAAATAATTTTATTTAAAAGAAAACAACAAAACAGAATAAAGGGTAACAACAATACAGTATTTCAAGGAAAAAAGGAAAAGAACAACAACAAAAAACCTAAGAAATTATTGCTTGACAAATTACATACTGTCTTCTTGGAAATAGTTATTCAATTTACAAAGTTAAAACATGTAAAGTAGACATTCAAACAGTGAGACTGTTAACAGTTCTACTCCACGATCTGACAAAAACAGCAATATGGTCATCCATCTTATCCATGCAAATATACATGCAATTATATCAAAAGGCTAAAATTAAACACAACAAAACAGAGCAAAGCAGATCACAAGAAAGCAATGTAAGTGACAAAAATTTCAAAACTAGACAATCGGAGATATTCACTCTCTATCATATTGACTCTTGTTTTCTTCCAAATAGTTGTCCATATTGTAACATATAGGGAATTCGCATGAAACAACCTAGTATGGAATTGATCTGAGCAGGACGAGGAGGGCATTTCAGGTCTTCAAGACCAGACATTAGGGAAGCCAAGAATGGCTCTCATAGTGTCTCTCATCCTCTTCAAAACAGCTGTTCATACCATAATGTGTGTTGAACTTAAACAAGACAAAGCAAGCTAAGATCACTTTGAACAAAAAGTGATAGTTTGCTGGACTTCACATCATGACATTATGGAATCCACACTGGGTATTGTAGTGTCTCTTTTTCTTCAAAGTAGTTGTTTATTTCAACATGTGTTATATAGTTGGTTCTCGTAAACTGTTTATAAGCTCTACACATGCATGAGTCTCTACATGTATATCTATCATTTCTGCATTAGCAGGAAAAACAAAACAAAGCAAGATAAAACAAAACAATTCCTAGAAAAGCATGAGGCAGAAAAGTCACATAAAACCACAATACAAGGTGATCTACAATGGTTTCAATAGTGTCTCAGCAGTGTATAACAACATTAATAAAAACAAAGCATTGGAGACATTATAAGACTTCAAAAGCAAGTAATAATCAAACCAGAGTGGGTATCTTAGTGAATCTTGTCATCTTCAGTGTAGTTGCCTATACTCTTAGACTTGATGCTATCAATCATAACAGATTTAAATAAAAATCAGTCAATACAAAGTAACAATCTAACAAACCAGATTCAAATAAGATCAGCCATAATAAGACAGTATAAGTTATACAGGGCTTCAGATTAAGTTGATAAGAAATTAGGGATAATTACCATAATATGCCCTCTTATTTTTGGGATAGCTGATCATGTCCTCAAGTCTAGTGTAAGTAGACAAACTGGAACAGCATGTAATCCATCCAAGCAGAGTGGTGAGAATAACGTAAATTTTAAATCTTGTTACCCCATTAAAAATATCCTCTGCCTCCATTTTTAGATAATTCCTCCCCTTTCACTCCCATGGGGTGCACTGCTTGTTTTGGGTCCCACTGCCTCCCTATATAGAGCATCTCAATGGACCCTATCTCCTGATCTACTCTGCCTGTGTTTCTCTCTGTTACTATTTCGAGTCCCTCTATGCTAGAGATTATAGCCAATCTTCTCTGCCTCATTTCTGCTATTCTATTTTTCTGCCATTGATAGTATATTTTTCTCTTCCACTCCACTGTCAGCCTCGTTCACTGAGGCCTCTCTGCCACTGTTCCTGAAATGCTCGTGTTGTTGTTCTCTCTCCCTACAATGTCCTTCAGTATTTTTTGTAGGATTGGACTGGTGGTCACAAATTCTCCTAGTTCCTGTTTGTCATGGAAGCATGTTTTTTCTCCATAAATTTCTAGAGAGAGTTTTGCAGGATACATCAATCTGGGCTGGAGATTGTTCTCCTTTACCACTTGAATTACTTTACTCCAAGCTCTTCTTGACCTGATGGTCTGTGTCGAGAAGTCTGCCATGATTTTGATGGGTTTTTCTTTATAGGTAATCTGTTTCTTTTCTCTGATGGCTTTTAATATTCTGTTCTTATATTGAATTTCTGGGATCTTGATTATTATGTGTCTGGGTGTAGCTCTGTTTGGGTTGTAGGTGGCTGGAGTTCTGTATGCTTCAAAGCTCTGCATATCATTTCTTTTTTCTATGCTTGGGCAATTTTCCTTAGTAATTTCTGTGAATAGCCTTTGTAATTCCTCTGATTTGATTCCTGCTTCTTCATTCACATACTTTATTCTTAAGTTATAGATCCTCTTGTCATCTTCCAATCTTTGTATCTTTTACTGCCTGCTCCCTTGTTATTTTTAAGAGATCTTCCCTTTCATGACCCCACATTGCAAGCCTGTGTTCAATTTTTGATAGTCTCTCTTTGGTTTCTTTCAAGCAGTTTTGCCAGCTTTCTATGGAGTCTTTAGTTTCCTGGTAATCTCTTTGAATCTGCTTCATGAATTCTAGGTTTTTTCTGAATTCTTCATTAAATTTTTCTCTCCATTTGTGTTCCTCCATTCTTCTGTCTGTGTCTTCTTGAGAGGTGCCCAGCCCTACTTTTATTAATCTACTTATCTCTTGTTTAATTTGAATTAATATTTCAGTTTTGGTCCTGCTTACAAGGTCCTGAAGATATCTCTTTATGTCCGCTAACACTGTGTTTGATGTTGCATTTTTGCTGCCCTCAATTTCTTTTGTATTTACCTCTCCTGGATCAATGTTCTCAGGGTTGGGGGCTGGGAGTTTTTTTCTTATTTCTCCCTTTCATCATGTTTTTGGTTCCTTCCATACAAGTGCACAGTGTAATTCCCAGACCCTTTTCTTGTTGTTTAAGGCTCCTCTAGAGGGTGCAGGCTAGGAGCTTTAGCCCTCTTCAATAGGTTATCAGATATTAGAGTTCACCCACGGGCAGTATGCTCTAGCTCCTCCCTTCTGGGCCAGTCAACCTTTGCAGGCCTTTACTGCGTCAGTGTGCACTGATCTCAGGGAAGTAATATTGTAGCGACTCACTGGGTCCCCACCAGGGGTGCGGCCTAGTCCAAGCATATTCCACCAATCCACTCAGTGAGGGGAGCAACCAGCTGAAGCCACTTCCTTATGGAATTAGGGCTGTCCTGCCCAAATCCAACATGTTGTCTAGTCGGTTTCCCCTTTCCCTTGAGAGGCTCTTATTCCCATCACTCACCGCGTGTTGATGCCAGACCCTGAGAACTGCTGGGCTCCCCGACCTCCGACTTCAGTGTGGCTACAGTGGGAATTCACGGTGCCTCTGAGTGGGTCACGTGCAGGGCTGGTCCGGGCGAGCTGCACGCAGGGCTGTTCAGCTCTGCGCTCCGGCGGCTCAAGCCAGTCACTTCGGTGTGGATCGCTTGTTCAGGTCAAGCAGGAATTCAGGCAGCTTGAGGAGGGCGCCATGCTCGCTGATCTTATCTTCACTAATAGTAGCCCCAGGACCTCATATTCAAGTGGTTTTTTGCACTTTAGTTTCTTCCTGGGTTGTGAGAGTCCATCTCTCTTTGTTTGGGTCTCTCCAGGGTATTTTATTCTGGCATTTGAGCTGTCTCTCTCAGAGAGGGTCTCTCTCCTGCTACCTACCAGTTTGCCATCTTGTCTTCAATCTCCTGTTCCTCTAATTTTTTAGCTGTGTCTTCACTAGATGTTTTTACTATTTCTTTCACTACTTTTATCATTTCTTCTTTTACCTGGGCAATTATTTCTGATTTGAATTTCTCCATAGCTTTCCCTAGTTGCTTCTTTATTTCAGTTGATATCATTTCAGTCATTTCAGGTGTATGGCTTCTATTTTCTTCTATGTACATGGCTCCTAGGCTTTCTTGGGATGGGCTGGAGATTTGAGCCTGCCTTTTAGTCTTTCCTTTTGTCATTTTTCTATATTTCCTTGCTTTGAGCGATGTTCCAAAGCTTCCTCTGGATGTGTTTGGAATCATCTCCTGTACCCTGAGCTCCTGGAGCAGTCTCAGCTCCCCTACAGGTTCTTGGCTCCCTAAATTGAGAGGTGGAAGCTGGGCATGGTGAACTGGGGCCAGCAGAACCTCTGGGGGTGCAATCCCCTGTCCTTGGGGGGTGGATATGAACTCAACCACTGGGAGTGCTGGTTTTAAGCTCTCCCCAGGCCAGCCCAAGTGGGCTGAGAGTCCCCCTGCATGGTCCCCGCCTCCTGAACTGAAGGAAGGCCCCTGGGAGTGGCACACCCAGGCTGTGGAACCTCCTGGGCCCAGTCCAGTGTCCCCAGGCACTCGCTAGAAACTCAATGGCTGGGAGCGCAGGTCTCCAACTCTCCCTGGGGCACTGGGACTCACCTCGTGCAGTCCCAAATCCCCTGCAGGCTCTTGGCTCCCTAAATTGAAAGGCAGAAGCTGGGCATGGTCCAAATTGCTTTTAAGAGTCCAAAATATCCTAATTGAGTCATGACTCTCTTCAGATAATGCAATTTGTCATCCAATTCATTTCAGGTAGCATTTCTGTCTGCCATTTTCCTTGAAGCCATAGCTGTTCATCAAGGCCACCAAGACAACTGGGGTGCCACACAGGCTGCCCCCTAAGGAAGAAGATGTCTACTCTGACCACAGTGAGCTTCACTGAGAGGGCCGCTATGGACGGGTGGTGATGCAATATCAGTCTCAGAGGATGGGCTATTTTCAGTTATTTTTACTACTGTATGACTTGTTTCTTTCTTTGTCGTACCATGTAAAATGTAGAAGTATTGATGTTGAAGCAAAATTTATTATTGTTTCATAAATAGTGTTTATTATTGCATGTAAGTGATCTTTTTTGCAGCCTTAAATCATAAAGGTTGGACTGTTATCTTTTTGTAAAAAGTATTTTAATTTTAGCTATTATAATTATACTTACAATAATATGAGTTCGTTTTTGTAGGATGTGAGGTAAAGGACTAAACTGATCTTTTTCCATGTGAACTTCCAATTATTCCAGGACTATTTGTTGAGAAGACTACCCTTATCCCTCAATGAATTGCTTTAACATATTTGGTAAAATATTAATCATAAATGTAAAGGACAGTTTACATTATCAAATCCATTCCACTGAACTATATGTCTGTCCTTAAGCCAGTAAAACAGTGTTTTGATTACTATAGATGTATAAAAATTGTTTTAAATGAGTAGTATTGTAGCAAAAAATGCCCCCTACTCAAGGGAGCATACGTAGGTTGCCCAGGTAATAGTTCCTGTTACTACTGTCTCCTAGAAAGGGTTGGTCACTATAATACATAGCTGGTCACTATGATGCATGTTGTAAGAACCAGTCAAAGGCAGCCAAGTAGTCTGCCTCTGTACTTCCTCTTTCAACTACATAAAAACCCCCTCCTTGTGTTTTTGAGACCTGATATTTTGGGAAATATCCTGATCCCTTCAAGGTAAAATAAATGTGCCTCCAAATCCTGAGAATTCTTTCAATATTTATGCTTCCATTGCAGTATAAGTCTTCCAATCTTATATCACTTGGACAAATATTACTTATTCATGGTATATAATGCTTCTTAGGTATTGCTGAATTTCACTTGCTAACATTTTGTTGATTGAGTTTTGAATCTATATTTCTAAGAAATATCTTTCTGTTGTTTCCTTATATTTTTCTATGATTTTGATGTCAAGATAATATTGAGCTTGCAGAATAAATTGAGAAACATTTCTTCTTCTATCCTCTAAAAGAGAACATAAAAATTGTTATTATTTTTTATCTATTTAGTACAATTCATCAATGGACCTACCTGGTCTTTTTCTTTGTGAGAATTTTGTTTTTGTTTTTGTTCTGTTTTGTTTTGCTTTGTTACCATCAATGTGCATATGATATTGTCCTGTGTCATTTTTCCATGCATGGCAATTGTATGCTTGTGTGATTTTTCTTCTGTAGACTCTTAATGTGGTAGATTGCCTCAACTGATTTTTTTATTGCAGTGAAATACACATAACAAAACTTATAATTTGAAGTATCTTACATTAAGGAGGCATTTAAGACATTAGGAATGTTTTCATCACTACTATCTAGTTCAGAGCATTTCATTACTCCAAAAGAAAACCCTCTGTCCATTAAGCAGTCATGTCACCCTTCAGCTCCTGGATACCACTAGTTGGGTTTCTATCACTGAATCAGCTTATTTCATATGAATGTAGTGATATGATATTTGGCCTTTTTATCTGGCTTCTTTCAGTTAACATGTTTTTAAACTTTATTCATATTATAGTATGCATCAGAGCATCATTACTTCATAGAACTAAATAACATTACATTGTATGGATATGTAACATTTTGTTTCTTCATTTAAATAATTATGGTCATTTCAATTTCTTCTACTTTTCGATAATTCTGAATAGTGCTGCTATGAATACTCTTTTACAAGTTTAATTTGAGCACAGTAAGTCCTGGACTTTGCAACATTAGATTTGCAAACTTTCACAGATGAACTGTATAAGACTCATGTTGTTGTTTTACAAACGAATTCAACATATAAAAATTCTCCAAGAATAGAACTCATTCACAAGTCTGGAACTTACTGTATTTGATTGTTGGGAGCCAAGCTTTTGAAGCTGGAGATTGATCGCATGTGTGGGGCTAAAGTAAGTCCAGCCCAGAAAAAGCAGAGAAACCAAAACAGACTATGTAAACAAGTTGTTCCAGCACTGAGAAGGCAGGGGGCCCAGGCCTGCCAGGGGAACAAGTTGCTAGGCAGTAGGGGTGGGATTGATACTCTTCTTTGGAGGGTATAAACATGCTACACTGGTTGAACAGTTCCTTTCCTCCCATCAGGAGGATAAGGGCTGTGCTTGACCCCAGCTTTGCCTTTATTTTTCTCATCCTCTTGCAGGTCCTTAACCCCAAGAACCTCAGGAGCTGCATTTGGGTCCCAGCATTTGATTTATTTTTAGAGACTTTTAAAATTTATATTATGATATAAGCTTGTGACTTTATTGTTTTCCATATGGATATCCAGTTCACAAGTAGGGAGGTAAAGGCTCAGCTCCTTAATTGGTCCTACTGACACTGGCAATAGTGGCAAGTGAAGCATAGTGGTAGGGCTAGTGGTAACTCAACCCAGAACTATCCTTTTAAATCTCTTGGCTTCTGTGTGGAGTTATATCCTCAGCTCACTATTGGACTCCACAGACAAAAGAATCTGTACTACCTGCTTCCTCCAAGTGAGGGATAAGAGATCAACATCTATTCCTCTATCCCCCAAACCTCCCACCCTACCCTTCTCATCCAGAGACACCATCTTTGCAGGGAAATCATCAGGATATCACTGCTTGCTTCATTAAAAAATGGAAGATCAATTTTCCTTCCCACCCACTGAAACTGTTACAGTTGAATGTGCCAATAATAGTGCAGATTCTTGTGTATGATGAGAAAATAATCACCAAACATACAGTACTAAGTAGTAAGCAGTTATGTTTATTGAAGATCATGGGAAGTGGTGCTCAGGATCAGTTCATAACAACACAGGTATAAGACAGGCTAAGAAAGGTGCCAGGGCAACAGAAAACAACTTGCATGTCACTGTCTGGGTCAACCCCTTCCTGTGAACCAGTGGCAGCCATGCAAGCCAGGGAGAGAACCAATAAGTCAACCCCTTCCTGTGAGACAGAAGCAGTCATGCAGACTAGAAAGAGAACAGAAAAGAAGCTGACCCCTTCCTGTGAGCTAGTGGCAGTCATGGCCAGACCAACCCCTTCCTGTGAGCCGGAGGCAGCCATGTAGACCAGGAAGAGAACCAAGAAGAAGCTAACCCCTTCCTGTGAACCAACAGCAATCATAGGCCAGGCCAATCTCTTCTTGTGAACCAGTGGCAGTTGTGGGCCAGGCCAACTCCTTCCTTTGAGTCAGTGGCAGCCATGTGGGCCAGGAAGACAAGAAGAAGCTAACCCCTTCCTGTGAAGCAGCAGGTGTGCAGGATGGGAGAAAAGAAGTGCTAAGACACTTTTTGCTGAATCAGCAACTGGCTGATTCAGAGAAACACAGGCTGAGATGAGAGCTCCTGAAGCAAAAAAACAATTTAATGCTTGTATTGTTTGACAGACTTTACTGACCTAAAGCTAGTAATATGAACGTGTATTTAGAGGATAACAATGTGCAATATAGCAACTATCGGGGATTTCTTTCTGAAGGTGGTAGCCACTGTTGATTCCCTATTATCTTGTTTTGAAGTTCTGTATCATTTTCATTGTTTTGTTTGGCTTGATTTTATTCTGTTTTGTTTTGTTTAATTTTATTATATCTGATGGAATGAACAGCTATTTTGAAAGATAACAAGGTATATTATGGTGGCCATTGTTGATTTCCTGATATCTTGTTTTGAAATGTGATATCATTTTAGTTGTTTTGTTTGGATTTATTCTGTTTCATTTTGTTTGATTTTATTACATCCAATGGCATAGGCAGCTATTTTGAAGACAAAATATATTGTGATAGCCATTGTTGATTTCCTATTATATTGTTTTGAAGTCCTGTACCACTTTTACTATTTTGATTGGCTTTATTCTGCTTTATTTTGTTTGGTTTTATTCTATTCAAAATAATTTTTAAAAAAGAAAAGAACTTGCAGACAGGTCAAAAGTAGCAACAGCAATAGAAAAAAAAATGAGGCCAATAACTCAGGCTTTCAGAATTTAACTCTCAAACACCTATGTTTTAGATGCCTCTCACTGAATCTCTAGGTGTGATTGACAGGCGTGCCTAACAAGGTGCTGAGTCATCTTAGAGGCTCTTAGCACAGATGCTCATTTCATAATTCACTAATATTAATTATATTTATGAAATGTAGTGCATATTTATGAGCCTGTGATCAGGTGCAAGTAGGGTAAAGGTGACCAAAAGGTCAGGCTAGGAAATTCAATGTGCTCGTGCTTTCATCCAAGACATCACAGTGTCCTAAACTTCTGTTATTTTCTACCTTTCTTAGCACAATGGAAGCAAGGATGACACTAGAGTGCTGTTTTGGATTAAATGGAGGGAAAAGAATGACTTTTCAGCTCCGTTGTTCTAACTGTACTAAAACCATTTAGTGTAGCAATCTGAGCCATTATCTGCTTCTGCTATGTGAGAGATATGAGATTCGGACTTTTCACACTTTCCATAACTACTGAGTTGGGTACAGTTTTTCCTATGGTGTTTGGTGGGAAAAGCATGGTATTACCAAAACAATTTCCTGTTGTCAGGCAACCCTTTTCTAGTCTTTTGGATAAGGGTAACATCTTCTTATGAAGCTTTTCATTTGTTCTTACTAGTGGTTCTGAGTTGGACAATGGAGAAATCCATCTGTCTGCAGTATATGGGAAGCAATAAGGAATCCCAGGAAATCAGTCTCTCAAATTTCAAGGTCCCTCAGAAACTTTTGCCTCACCTTTAAGATGTTTGCATATGTATTTAGTGTCATGGTAGAGATTTTAGTTAGAAGAAGGAAGAACTGGCACAGGGAAGCTACTCCATCTTATATAAACTGTAAACTTTGATATGTTATAGTTTCATTTTTGTTCAGTTCCAAATATTTTTCAAAGTATCTTGAAATCTCTTCTTGATCCATGGATTATTTATAAATGTGTAATTTTCTCTGAAGTACTTTGAGATTTTTCAAATATCTCATATTCATTCCTAGTTTAATTCTATTATTCAGGTACAGATGGGCTGAAATTGAGAAAGATGTAAGCTTTTAAGCAGGGGAGAGGCACATTTTTATAGAGTTTGGGAAGGGAGCTTCATAGAATGGTCAGAATGGTCAGGGCAGTTATGTAGATAATGCCAGACTCTTCAGCACTGGGGAGATTTCACGTTCTGTCCTGGTCTCATTTTTATGGCTTTCTGAGGACAGCATACCCTGTTAGTGGATTCCCATTGTTTGCTGAGAACTGTGTACTGAGGACAGCATACCCTGTTAGTGGATTCCCATTGTTTGCTGAGAACAGCATGTTTCCTGACAGGGCCTCATCTTGGTCAGACATGACAACCACTTATCATTCCTCTCAAGCTTAACCATCCCTGACCCTGCTTTAGGAGGACTGCAACTTATTATTTCCTACCTATTGTGATACAGTTTCTTAACTGACTTGCAACACTCCTGTTCTCCCAAGTGCAAAAGACAGATGGCTCTTACAGGCTGGTACAAGATCTCCATGCTATCAATCAAATTTTCCTTCCCATACACTCCCTAGTGCATAACCCCTATACACTTTTGTCCTCCATCACTCCATCTACAACATATTACCTTGTCTTAGCTTTAAAAGATGGCTTTTTCACTATCCTCTTACACCCTTCCTTACAGCTCCTTTTTTTTTTTTGCTTTATTTGGACAGACCCTGACACGTGTCAGTCCCAACAGCTAACCTGGACTGTCCTGCCACAGAGTTTACAAGACATTCCTACCACTTTGGCCAGGCCTTTGCCCATGACTTGCTCTCTTCTGCAGCCTGTATATGAATCATCCTGTAGAGACATCCCCTTATTATTACATCTAAACTCAAAGAGATACTGTGTATCAGCCTCCAAGGTTCAGATCTCTTGCACATCCATTACCTATCTGGGCATCATTATTCACAAACATATCCAAGCCCTACCTCAAGACTGCATTGATTTGGTCTCTCAAATTCTAACCCCCAACACCAAACAGCTCCTCTCTTTTTTTGACATAGTAGGATACTTTCACCTATGGGTTCCTGTCTTTGCCCTCCTCACTAAATCCCTCTTCAAACTCATAAAGGGATAGCCCACTGAGCCCTGAGATCACAAAATGTTTCCTCAATTGTCCTTTCAGACCTTAAAAGATGCCCTAACGACAGCCTCGTCCTTGCCCATCCCAGACCTCCCCCAATGCTTCAGCCTGTATACAGTAGAAGAAAGGGAATGTGCAGCAGAGGTTCTGACACAAGGTCCTAGTACATGCCCAGTCACATTCTTGTTGAAATAGCTTGACCTCACAATCTTGGGCTGGCCACCATGACTATGAGCAGGTACACCAATGGTCCTGTTACTCTTAGACATGCTCAGAATCAGTAGACATGCCCCACTCATTCTCTACTCATCCTATAATCTTCAGGGACTTGCATCTTCATCCCATCTCTCACACGTTCTCTTCACCTTTTGCCTTCAGCTCTATGTGCTTTTCATGGAAACTCTCACTGTTCCCATTGCCTTAAGCCCCAATTTTAACCCAGCCTCTCACTTTCTCATCCCACCACCTCTTTATAAAACACCTGAACCACATGACTGCATGTCTCTAATATACCTGTCAACTTCTTTTCCCTCACATTTGCACCTTTCCCCTCCCTAACCCTGACCATCTAGTTCATAGACAAGTGTTCATACAAGGCCACCCCC
>PVJX010046945.1:0-12080 GCA_004027295.1 Dolichotis patagonum | reverse complement strand
AACACAAGAAAGCAATGTAAGAGACATAAATTTCAAAGCCAGACAATCAGAGATCTTCACTATCTATCATACTGTCTCTTGTTTTCTTCCAAATAGTTGTCCATATCTTCACATACAGAGAATTCACACGAAACATCGTAGTATGGAGCTGATCTGAACAGGATGAGGAAGATGTTTTAGGTCTTCAAGACCAGACAATAGGGAAGCCAAGAATGGCTGTCATAGTGTCTCTCATTCTCTTCAAAATAGCTGTCCATACCTTCATGTATGTTGAACTTAAACAAAACAAAACAGGTTAAAATCACGCTCAACAAAGAATGATAGTATTGCTGGATTTCACATCATGACGTTACAGAATCAGCACTGGGTAGTATAGAGTCTCTTTTTCTTCAAAGTAGTTGTTCATTTCATCATGCATTATATAATTGGTTCTCATAAACTGTTTATAACTTCTACGCATGCATGAGTCTCTACATGTGTATCTATCCTTTCTGTATTAGAGGGAAAAACAAAACAAAGCAAGACAAAACAAAACAAATTCATTGAAAAACCTGAAACAAAAAAGTCATAAAAAACCACAATACCAGGTGATCTACAATAGTTACTATGATGTCTCAGCAGTATATAACAATATTAATAAACTCAAAATAGTGGAGACATTACAAGACTTCAAAAGCAGGTATAAATCAAACCAGTGTGGGTATCCTAGTGAATCTTGTCATCTTCAGTATAGTTGCCTATACTCTCAGACTTGACACTATCAATCATAACAGATTCAAATAAATCAGTCAATACAAAACAGCAATCTAACAAACCAGATTCAAATAAGATCACTCATAATAAGACAGTGTGAGTTATACAGGACTTCAGATTAAGTTAGTAGTAAATTAAGGGTGATTACCATTATATGCCCTGCTATCTTTGGGATAGCTGTCCATGCCCTCAAATCTAGTGTAAGTAGACAAACTGGAACAGAATATAATCCATCTAAAGAGAGTGGTGAGAATAATGTAGATTTTAAATCCTGTAACCCTATTAAAGATATCCTCTGCCTTCTTTTTTTAGATAGTTCCTCCCCTTTCACTCCCACAGGGTACATTGCACTTTTTGGGTCCCACTAACTCCCTCAGCCTTTAGATTGGGGTGAGCAATCTGCTGTTTATCCTAACTGGTTCTGAACCTTCTGACTCCTGAGCTTGATCTCAAGTTGTATTCCTTTACCTATAAAAGCCTCAAGGTTTTCCATCGTTATAGCTGTGTAGTTCTCTACTGCACAAAAGTATCATTTCCTTTCAACCTATCTGCAGGTGCTGATTGAGTTGCCCCTATTTCTCCCTGGTTCCCTGTCACATAGAGCATTGTTTTCTCATGTTTGACTTTCTGTCCATAAACTCTTTCAGGTTAATTATGTTTCCAATACAGAGCATCTCAATGGACCCTATCTCCTCATCTACTCTGCCTGTGTTTCTTTTTGTTAGTATATCAAGACCATCTATGTTAGAGATTACAGCCAATCTTCTCTGCCTCATTTCTGCTATTCTATTTTTCTGCCACTGGTTGTCTATTTTCCTCTTTCATTCCACTGTTTGCTCCATTCATTGAGGCCTTTCTGCCACTGTTCCTGAAATCCTCCTATTCTTTTTCTCTCTCTCTAGAATGTCCTTCAGTATTTTTTGTAGGGTTGGATTGGTGGATTGTTGGGTTGGATTCCCCAAGTTCCTCTTTGTCATGAAAGTATCTTGTTTCTCCATTAACTTCTAGAGACAGTTTTGCAGGGTACATCAATCTGGGGTGCAGGTTATTTTCTTTCAGGGCTTGGATTACTTTGCTCCAAGTTCTTCTTGATTTGATGGTCTGTGTTCAGAAGTCTGCACTGATTTTGATGGGTTTTCCTTTATAGGTGATCAATTTTTTTTTCTTTGATGGCTTTTAATACTCTGTTCTTATATTGAATTTCTTGGATCTTGATTATTATGTGTCTGGGTGTAGCTCTGTTTTGATTGTAGGTGGCTGGAGTTCTGTATGCTTCATACATCTGCCTATCATTTCCTTTTGTTATGCTTGAGAAGTTTTCCTTAATTATTTTTGTGAATAGCCTTTGTAATTCCTTTGTTTTGACTCCTGCTTCTTCATTCACATGTTTTATTCTTAAGTTATAGATCCTCCTGTCATCTTCGAGCCTTTGTATTGTTACTGCCTCTTTCCTTGTTATTTTTAAGAGATCTTTCCTTTCATGATCACACATTGCAAGCCTGTCTTCAAGTTTTGATAGTCTATCCTTAGTTTCTTTCAAGAAGTTTTGCCAGCTTTCAATGGAGTTTTTAGTTTCCTGGTAATCTCTTTGAATGTGCTTCATGTATTCCAGGTTCTCTTTATATTTTTCATTGAATGTTTCTCTCCTTCTTTTGTGTTCCTCCATTCCTCCATCTGTGTCTTCTTGAGAGGTGCTTAGCATTTCTTTTATTAATCTACTTATATCTTGCTTAACTTGAATTAATATTTCAGTTTTGAGCTCATCTGAGAGGTCCTGAAGATATCTCTTTATGTCCGCTGATGCTGTGTTTGATGTTGCATGTTTGCTGCCCTCGATCTCTTTTGTATTTAACTGTCCTGGATCAATAGTCTCAGGGTTGGTAGCTGGGGGCTTTTTCTTATTTCTTTCTCTTGTCATGATATGGTTCCTTCCTTACAAGTGTACAGTAGAGTTTCCAGCTCCTTTCCCTGTTGGTTACAGCTCCTCTGAAGCACACTGTCTAGGGGTTTTTGCCATCTCCAGTCCACTGTCAGCCACTGAGGTGCAGGCAGGGGCAGTGTATGCTGGCCTCTCGCCTCTGGGCCAGTCAACCTTTTGGGGTCATGCTGTGTGTAGGGAATCAGTTTGGGATGACTTATTGGGTCTCCGCCAGAGTTATAACACAGATCAAGCAGATGCTATCATTCTGCTCTGGGAGGGGAGCAACCAACTGATTTCACTGCCATTCCTAAGTTGGAGCCATCCTGCCCATGCAACATGTTGTCCAGTTGGTTGCCCCTTTCCCTTGGGCTGGTCTTATTCCCAGCACTCACTGTAGGTAAATGCTGGTCCCTCCCTGGCTCTGTTCTCTGTTGGGCTCCCTGACCTCTGACTTCAGCTTGTCAACTTGGCTGCATTGCTAGTTCACGGCAGCTCCGTGCAAATTGCGCAAGGGGCTCGGGTTCAAGTGATCAGGCCAGTCTTGGCAAGAGCACCTTAACCGCTGATCTTAGCTTCTCTAATGGTAGCCGTCGTATTTGAGCTCTTTTCCCTTTAGCTTCTTCCTGAGTTGAGAAAATCCATCTCCCTCTTTTTGGATCTCTCCAGGATGTTTTACTTTGTCATCTGTGCTGTCTCTCTCAGAGAGGTTTCTCGTCCTGCTAACTATCAGTCCGCCATCTTTAGCTCCTCTAGATTTTATTGAGATAAAATATGTGAAGGTGTTTTATAAAATTTAAATAATACACAAATATGATGTTTCCATCTTTCATGGATTTGTCAATGCTATTAAAAATTAGAAATTAAGACAGTGAAGTCATAAAATGTCAAGACTAGAATATTTCTTGTTGATTGTCTTTTTCTAATCCAACTGCTTCACTTTATAAATGAGCCAAAGTGCTATTCTATTTAACAGTCATTTATTGAGCTTTACTGCATACAAGCCAGGCTCTAAGATGAAGCTGGGGAATCAAAGTTGATTAACAGGGCTCTCTAGAGGAGTTAAGATCCAGGACAAGGAAGCAACTGCCCTAGGGTTTGCTTGTGGCTTATGAGCAAGCAAAAAGATCAATAGAATCCTCATGGCCTGAGCTCCTGCCCAGCACTTTCAGGTTTCACCACCTGTTTATTAAGGTTTTTCCACTCACCCCAAACCACAGGAATTTATTTAAATTCTTTTAACACCTAAAAACACCAACTAGTGCCTCTGCTGACAAATGACACTTTCTGCCTTGAATTAACCTGGGCTCATTTGGATCACTTTGGATAAGACCTGTTTGCTCGTTAGAGTAGTAGACATTGTGATACAGATAATATATCATAACCTGTCTTACTTCTTTTTTGTTCCCTTAACCTCTCCCACTCATCTCTTGGTCACCTTCTGATGTCTTCTGTCTTTGTTCAGTCTTCTTTTCCTCATGGGCTGTTCTTCCAGACACTAAAGATATCCAGAGTTCTACGCTCACCAGAGTAGTTACCAGCCCTCCCTACATATAGTCTACACACCTCCTTGCACCATATGTTCCAGTCACATATACACCATTGTATTCTTCCTTAATTTTTTATGTTCCTTTATTTTTATTATTACTTAGATCAAGAAGAAATGATATGCTTATTATCATGTACAAACTTAAAGACATCTCATTTTCATCATAAGAAAATTAAAGAACTTATTCATACTTTATTTTAAAACACTGACTTTAATATTTTATTTTTTCACCTTTGATTTCATTTTTATTATAACAAAAATAGATATTCACTGTAAAAAATTTGGAAAATACTTCTTAGCATAGAAAAGATAATCATCCCTAGTATCTTAATACTAAAAGATCACTTATTCTTTTTATTTCCTTCTGTTATTTTATGCATGCACAGAAATATACAGTTATATAAAATTGGGATCAATCTTTATATTCTTCTTGCTACATCTCTCATTTATGGATACTTTGAAGCCATAAAAAAATGAGATTGTAGACTTTTTTATCCAGTATTGGATAAAAACCCAAGGACATCACACATACTAAGCAAGCACTCAGCTGTTTATTGAACTCCTTAGCCCTTTTTACAGTTTGATTTAGGGACAGAATCTCACTGAATTGCCTAGGACAGAATTAAGCTTGTGATTCCCCTGCCTCAGCTTCCCAAGTAACTAAGATTATAGGTTGGGCCTCTAACTATACCTGACTAGAAATTGGTCTTTTCATCTGGAAAATGTCCCTGCAATATTATTAAACAAAACAGTATGCATTTTATGTCACTCTTGATGTTAGCACCTTCATTACTGGATTGCCTCTAGGCTCTTCATCACTATGATGCATGTTCCATGCTTACGCTTCTTTTGCTTCCTTGTGCTTTCTGATTTTCTTAACAGAAAAAGAACAAAAACCATGATACAGAATTTCTAAACAACATAATAGGAGATTAACAGTGGTTATTATGTTGTGTATTGTTATCTTCAAAGTACATGCTCAGATTATAAAATATAGATAGGAATAAAGATCCATCGACAGAAGCACTAACTGTTACTTGTGACGAACTAACAGATTAGCAGTATAATTATCTATTGTGTGTGTAAATATAAATATATATATTTATATACACACATATATAAATATATATATACACACACACATATATTTTCTCTTCTTTCTTTTCTCCTTTCCCTCGTCCCAGTTGTTCTTTCCCTTTGAGCAGTTTCTTTCCCTTACACTTTCACAATACATATTGTATACCTTGGATCCTATTCATTCTTTCAGTTTTTTTTACACTAGGGAGGCACTATGATGTTTACACATGTTAGTGTGATTTATTTCATTTTGAGTATGGTAACAAGTTGCATCCATTTACCTGGAAAAACCTTGAGTTGGGAGTTCCACAGCGTAGAATAGGAGCCAGTTACATGAATTCCTCCTGCCACTTGAGTGAGTGCTGGACTCTTATTGGGCTGATTAGACTAAAGTATTGATGTGCACCAACTCTTAGCTCATGTTGTTACTGCTGTTTTAGATTTTTCCAGGCCACCAGACCTACCAGTGCATAGTTTTCACTGGTAGCGTTTGCACTGGTACAGCCCAACCAGGGCTCTACTGTGTCACTGAGAGTCTCATAGGCCCTCCTGGCTTCCTGTGTGGAATTAAGCCTATTGTGGCCTCACTGGTCTGCCCAGGGTCCCCCAGGTGGGGAGAGCTCTCACCAGATTATTGTTGGCCAGCCATGGTCCTCCAGGTAAAGGAGGGGTTGCTGAGGCTTCTGATGACTGTCTGGGTTAGGAAAGGCATTGCCAAGGCTTTGGTGGCCTGATGAGTTCCTCTGGCTGAGTGAGGGGTCCTGTTTTCTCTCTTCCTTAATTTTATACATACTTCTCAATTCCTGGAGGCCTTTTCTCCATTTTTTAAGTGGCATATTATTAATCTCTAAAGAAATGAATTCACAATGCTTTTCCAGACTTACCAGGAAAGGATTTACCCCTCAGCATTGTAGAATATTTTGCTAATATCATTATTATTACTTTCACCATAACATATCAAAACTGTGTGTTTCCATGTCTGACTTGTCCATTTACTTATTGGCTCAGAAAATATTTATTGATTTCCTATTCTGTGCCAGTTATTCAATTGGCACTAGGGGTTCATGAGTTAAATATTAGAACCCTTATATTTAAGGTGCTTACAGTTTGATTGTTGACATGGGAAAAAAGATACTATATTGTGGAATTATAAATATACTGGAGCGTTGTTTGACAAGTTAGAAACCAAAAACAAGCTGAAGAATTTTATTAAATAAATATTAAGGGTATATATTATGTGGTCAGTTTTAGACCGATAGATAGATCTAGACAGACAGATAGATAGATAGATAGATAGATCTAGATAGATAGATAGATAGATAGATGATAGATAGAGGTAGAAATATATGACCAGACCTATCTTAAACTTTGGAACAATTGTGTGTTTGTGTGTGTGTGTGTGTGTGTGTGTGTGTATTCAGGAGCTCCTAAATATTACTTGAAAATCCCAGAAAAATACCAAATTTTACCTGTCTAGAACTAAATTCATCATCATTCTTCTTTTCCCCATTCTTCTATCTTATTTATTCTAAATTTTCTATCCCATTGACACCTCCATATACCTAGTGTCTGCAACAAGAACCATAAAGTCACCCAGGATTCCTGAAATCCCCTTATTACTCATATCCAGTTGGCCATGATGACAGTACCATCCAGATGACTCCTCTTCATGTCACTCTCAGTGAGTTTAATTGTGGTCCTTACCATTTCTTCACCAGATTGCGCCAATGTCCTTTAACCCTGCCTTACTCCCCCCCATCCCAGTCTATACAGAGGAAGACAGAGGAACATTTTTGGAGACACTTATGACAAGTCATTTCATTCAGATATTATTTTAGATGTTTTATTTTAGATGTTTCTTGTCACCTTTAGAATAAATTCTAATTTCTAGCATAATATTTTAAAGTCTCCTTACCTGACACCTCTTATCTTTTTGCTCTCTATTTAACATAGGCTTCATATCTTCTAGTCATATGGAATTACTTTGATTTTCCTTAAGAAAGTGCAATGACATTTGGTCATATGGCATTGACCTTAATTTTGAATTTAAATTTACTTCAGTTCATTTCAAATTTTCAACCTTCCAGAGAGACATAAGTGTCCCTTCTTATACTCCTTTAGCATTCATGTTTACATCTATTATATTTCTCACCACTTACCCTGATTATTGTTTTATTTTCTGTTTCCTTGTTGGACTTCTTTGCTTTTCTCTCTACCTTGTTTCCCCTCTTAATCCCAAAGTTAAGCACATTTTAAGTACCTGCTAAGTATGTGTTGAATAAATGAATGAAAGAATAAATGCTAAAAGAATGGGTAAGTGTGACATAGTTAAAAATTCCAGTAACTTAAAGCAATCACATTAACAAGTTAATATATTGCACTTCTATTGATCTTTGCATTGCCAACTTGTTTAATTTCAGAAATAAACATTCCAAATCTTCCCAAAAAGTGAAAATGACCATAACATTTGAAGGTTTTTTGTTTGCTTTTTTGTTTTGTTTTGTTTGTTTTCTGTCTGTTTGGGACAGGATCTCACTATATTGTTCAGGCTGATCTTAAGCTCACTTTGTAGCCCAGGCTGGTCTCAAACTTGCAATGATCCTCCTGCCTCAGACTCCTGAGTGCTAGGATTACAAGCATGTGCCACTATACCTAGCTTAGGGTTTGGAAATAAAAGTAAGAAATAAATTTAAAATGGCAATATATTTGATCAAATATAAATTAAAAACTCTTTCTTGTTCTTGGCTCATAAAGAATAAAGTTGGAATTAGTAGCACATACCTATAAATCACAACTGCTTGGGAGACTGAAATGAGATTAAAAGTTAAAGGCCAGATTAAGCAAGTTAATGAGATTTGTTGTCAAAAATTTTCTTTTATAGTACAAGAGAGCTGAGGGTATAGTTCAGTGATAGAACATTCCCCTAGCATGTATGAGGTCCCAGGTTCACTCTCGGGTACCACACACAAAAAAAATGCACCACACAAATACAGATGCATACACACACACACACACACACACACACACACACACACAAAGGCATATAGGAATACCTTTATGATGAGAAAATTCTACTTTAAGGTCAGCAAACTTCTCTGTAAAGGATTACATATAAGCTTTGTCATATGTTCTTTGATTCTTTTAACACAGCTTTAAAAATGTAAAACCAAAGGTCATGAACAGTCTGTTCAGACAGTTTGGGCCTGTAGGCTGTAGTTTTAGACTCCGTTCTATATAATTATGAATTATGAGACCTACATAAGGAAACATAATTACCAAGAACAAGGTACCCAGGAGAAGGAAAAGATGGCAGACCGGTATGCAGCAGGATATGGAGCCTCTCTGAGAGGGACAGCACAGACACCACAATAGAACATCCTGGAGAGATCTGGAGAGAGAGATATGGATTCTCTCAACCCAGGAAGAAACTGAAGGGAAATGAGCTGCTTGAATATGAAGTCCCAGGGCTACCATTAGAGAAGCTAAGACTGGCGAGCAACGTGTTCTCACCCAGCCACCGGAATTTGTGTCCAAGAGCAGCCTGACCAGTTGAACCCCCGCCGATGAGACTCGCTTGTGTGGCCCCACGTGTGGAGCTGAACTGCCCAGTGCGTGACTCACCCAGAGGCACATGGACCTGCACCACAGCTGTGCTGAAGTAGGAGGCTGGGGAGCCTGACAGAGAAGGGAGCCAAAGAGGGACGTGGATCAAACCACAGTGAGTGCTGGGAATAGATCCTACCACAGGAAAGGGGCGACCAACTGGACAACATGTTGCATGGGCAGGATGGCTCCAACTTGGGAATGGCAGTGAAATCAGTTGGTTGCTCCCCTCCCAGAGCAGACTGATAGCATCTGCTTGATCTGTGTTATAACTCTGGCAGAGACCCAATAAGTCATCCCAAACTGATTCCCTACACACAGCATGACCCCAAAAGGTTGACTGGCCCAGAGGCGAGAGGCCAGCATACACTGCCCCTGCCTGCACCTCAGTGGCTGACAGTGGACTGGAGATGGCAAAAACCCCTAGACAGTGTGCTTCAGAGGAGCTGTAACCAACAGGGAAAGGAGCTGGGAACTCTACTGTACACTTGTAAGGAAGGAACCAAATCATGACAAGAGAAAGAAATAAGAAAAAGCCCCCAGCTACCAACCCTGAGACTATTGATCCAGGACAGTTAAATACAAAAGAGATCGAGGGCAGCAAACATGCAACATCAAACACAGCATCAGCGGACATAAAGAGATATCTTCAGGACCTCTCAGATGAGCTCAAAACTGAAATATTAATTCAAGTTAAGCAAGATATAAGTAGATTAATAAAAGAAATGCTAAGCACCTCTCAAGAAGACACAGATGGAGGAATGGAGGAACACAAAAGAAGGAGAGAAACATTCAATGAAAAATATAAAGAGAACCTGGAATACATGAAGCACATTCAAAGAGATTACCAGGAAACTAAAAACTCCATTGAAAGCTGGCAAAACTTCTTGAAAGAAACTAAGGATAGACTATCAAAACTTGAAGACAGGCTTGCAATGTGTGATCATGAAAGGAAAGATCTCTTAAAAATAACAAGGAAAGAGGCAGTAACAATACAAAGGCTCGAAGATGACAGGAGGATCTATAACTTAAGAATAAAACATGTGAATGAAGAAGCAGGAGTCAAAACAAAGGAATTACAAAGGCTATTCACAAAAATAATTAAGGAAAACTTCTCAAGCATAACAAAAGGAAATGATAGGCAGATGTATGAAGCATACAGAACTCCAGCCACCTACAATCAAAACAGAGCTACACCCAGACACATAATAATCAAGATCCAAGAAATTCAATATAAGAACAGAGTATTAAAAGCCATCAAAGAAAAAAAAATTGATCACCTATAAAGGAAAACCCATCAAAATCAGTGCAGACTTCTGAACACAGACCATCAAATCAAGAAGAACTTGGAGCAAAGTAATCCAAGCCCTGAAAGAAAATAACCTGCACCCCAGATTGATGTACCCTGCAAAACTGTCTCTAGAAGTTAATGGAGAAACAAGATACTTTCATGACAAAGAGGAACTTGGGGAATCCAACCCAACAATCCACCAATCCAACCCTACAAAAAATACTGAAGGACATTCTAGAGAGAGAGAAAAAGAATAGGAGGATTTCAGGAACAGTGGCAGAAAGGCCTCAATGAATGGAGCAAACAGTGGAATGAAAGAGGAAAATAGACAACCAGTGGCAGAAAAATAGAATAGCAGAAATGAGGCAGAGAAGATTGGCTGTAATCTCTAACATAGATGGTCTTGATATACTAACAAAAAGAAACACAGGCAGAGTAGATGAGGAGATAGGGTCCATTGAGATGCTCTGTATTGGAAACATAATTAACCTGAAAGAGTTTATGGACAGAAAGTCAAACATGAGAAAACAATGCTCTATGTGACAGGGAACCAGGGAGAAATAGGGGCAACTCAATCAGCACCTGCAGATAGGTTGAAAGGAAATGATACTTTTGTGCAGTAGAGAACTACACAGCTATAACGATGGAAAACCTTGAGGCTTTTATAGGTAAAGGAATACAACTTGAGATCAAGCTCAGGAGTCAGAAGGTTCAGAACCAGTTAGGATAAACAGCAGATTGCTCACCCCAATCTAAAGGCTGAGGGAGTTAGTGGGACCCAAAAAGTGCAATGTACCCTGTGGGAGTGAAAGGGGAGGAACTATCTAAAAAAAGAAGGCAGAGGATATCTTTAATAGGGTTACAGGATTTAAAATCTACATTATTCTCACCACTCTCTTTAGATGGATTATATTCTGTTCCAGTTTGTCTACTTACACTAGATTTGAGGGCATGGACAGCTATCCCAAAGATAGCAGGGCATATAATGGTAATCACCCTTAATTTACTACTAACTTAATCTGAAGTCCTGTATAACTCACACTGTCTTATTATGAGTGATCTTATTTGAATCTGGTTTGTTAGATTGCTGTTTTGTATTGACTGATTTATTTGAATCTGTTATGATTGATAGTGTCAAGTCTGAGAGTATAGGCAACTATACTGAAGATGACAAGATTCACTAGGATACCCACACTGGTTTGATTTATACCTGCTTTTGAAGTCTTGTAATGTCTCCACTATTTTGAGTTTATTAATATTGTTATATACTGCTGAGACATCATAGTAACTATTGTAGATCACCTGGTATTGTGGTTTTTTATGACTTTTTTGTTTCAGGTTTTTCAATGAATTTGTTTTGTTTTGTCTTGCTTTGTTTTGTTTTTCCCTCTAATACAGAAAGGATAGATACACATGTAGAGACTCATGCATGCGTAGAAGTTATAAACAGTTTATGAGAACCAATTATATAATGCATGATGAAATGAACAACTACTTTGAAGAAAAAGAGACTCTATACTACCCAGTGCTGATTCTGTAACGTCATGATGTGAAATCCAGCAATACTATCATTCTTTGTTGAGCGTGATTTTAACCTGTTTTGTTTTGTTTAAGTTCAACATACATGAAGGTATGGACAGCTATTTTGAAGAGAATGAGAGACACTATGACAGCCATTCTTGGCTTCCCTATTGTCTGGTCTTGAAGACCTAAAACATCTTCCTCATCCTGTTCAGATCAGCTCCATACTACGATGTTTCGTGTGAATTCTCTGTATGTGAAGATATGGACAACTATTTGGAAGAAAACAAGAGACAGTATGATAGATAGTGAAGATCTCTGATTGTCTGGCTTTGAAATTTATGTCTCTTACATTGCTTTCTTGTGTT
>PVJX010046944.1:0-12047 GCA_004027295.1 Dolichotis patagonum | reverse complement strand
TTTCAAGCCTTGAAAGAAAACAACGTTCAACCCAGATTGATATCTGCAAAACTTTCTTTGAAAATTAATGTAGAAATAAGATGCTTCCATGACAAAGAACAACTTAAGAAATTCAGGTCCACCAAGCCAACCCTAGAAAGAGTACTAAGAGACATATTAAAGAGAGACAAAATGACTACAATTCCTACAATAACAGAAAGAAACCACCAGCCATGGCAAGCAGGTAAACAGGGAGAAAAGTAGGCAACCCGTAACAGTAAAATAACATAACAAACGAGCCAGTGCATATCAGTTATATCCATCAATGTAAATGGTTTCAATTCACCAATTAAAATAAATAAGTTGACAGAATGGATCAAGAACCAGGATCTGATAATATGCTGTACACAAGAAACACATCTAACTCAAAAGGAAACTCAAAGACTGAAAGTCAAAGGATGAAAAACAGTATATAATGCAGCTGGAACCCAGAAAAAAGCAGGGGTAACTATTCTGTTTGCACACAATGTGAACTTCAAACCAAAAGTGACCAAAAGAGATAAATAAGGTCACTACATAGTTGTTAGGGGAAAAATTCAAGAGGAAGAGCTAACAATCATAAATATATATGTACCAAATACAGGAACACCCAATTATATAAGACAAATACATGAAAAACCAAATATGCAATAACACAATTGTAACAGGGTATCTTAATCTCCCATTGTCACAAAGAGATAGATCAACTAGAAAAAAAAATTGGCAAAGAAATAACAAAACTGAATAAAAAATGTGAACAAATGGGCTTAGTAGATGTTTATAGTGTTCCACCCCAACCACATCAGAATACACATTCGTCTCAGCTGGACATGAGACATTCTCTACAATAGGCCATATATTAGCCCACAGAACATTCTTAAATAAATGCAAAGGGGCTGAAATTATCCCATGCATATTATCTGACCATAGTGCACTGAACTGGAAATTAATGGCAAAAGAAATTGCAAAACCTACATAAACACATGGAAATTAAGTAACCTGAACAACCAATGGGTTACAGATAAAATTAAATAAGAAATTAAACAATACCTATAATTCAATGAAAATGCAAATACAACATGCCAAAACCTGTGGGATGCAATGAAAGTGGTCCTAAGAGGGAAATTTTAGCAATGAATTGTCACATCAGGAAAACAGAACGAGCGCAAATAAACAATCTAACGATACACATCAAGCTTCTAGAAAAACAAGAGCAAGTCAAGCCCAAAGCTCACAAAAGACAGGAAATTATAAAGATCAGAGCAGAAATTATTGCAACTGAGACAAAACAATATGAAGAATTAATGAATTGAAGAGTTGGTTCTTTTAAAGCAAAAACAAAATTGATAAACCTCTAGCCAACCTTATCAAGAAAAATAAAGAAAAAACTCAAAGTCATGCAATAAGGAATGAAAAGGGTGAAATTACTACAGATCCCATGGCAATTCAGAAGATCATGAACACCTACTTTGAAAATCTTTACTCACATAGGATGGAAAACAGAGGAAGTGGACAAATTTTTAGAAACATGAATTATCAAAGCTGAATTAAGAAGATATAACAGTTTTGAATGACCCAATATCAGGTACTGAAATTGAAAATGTGATTAAAAACTTACTAACAAAGAAAAGTCCAGGGCTGAAGGATGCACAACTGAATTCTATAAGAAATTTAGAGAAGATTTAACACCAATACTCCTCAAACTCTTCAATGACATTGAAAGGGATGCAATTCTCCCTAACTCATTCCTGGAGGTAAGTATTATTCCGACACTAAAACCAGAGAAAGACCCAACCAAAAAGGAGAATAGGCCAATCTCCCTAATGAACATTGATGCAAAAATTCTCAGTAAAATACTGGCAAATAGAATGCAGCAAATCATAAGAAGATTGTACATCACAAGCAAGATTATACACCACAAGCAAGTGGGATATACCCCCAATAATGCAGGGATGATTTAACATACGCAAGTTAATAAATGTAATACACCACGTCAACAGAGCCAAAGACAAAAATCACATGATCATCTCAATAGACACAGAAAAAGCTTTTGATAAAGTCCAACATTTGTTTATGATAAAAACCCTGCAGAAACTTGGAATAGAGGTATCTAGCTCAATCTGATAAAAGCCATTTATGACAAACCAACAGCCAACATTATACTAAATGGACAAAAACTAAAAGCTTTCACTCTAAAATCAATTAACAAGACAAGGATATCCACTATCACCACTTCTATTCAATATAGTTCTAGAAACATTAGCCAGAGCAATTAGACAAGAGAGAAATAAACGGAATAAGGATAGGAAAAGAAGCTAAATTATCACTATTTGCAGGTGACATGATACTCTACATAGAAAGACTCCAAAAATTCCATCAAAAGACTACTAGTGGTTTTTTTTTTTTTTTTTTTTGGTACTGGAGATTGAACTCATGAGCTCATGCTTGCCAGGCAGGTGCTTAAGCCACTGAGCTAAATCCCCAGCAAGACTACTAGTGTTAACAAGCAAATTCAGCAATGTTAGCTGGATATAATGTCAGTACTTGAAAATCAATAGCATTCCTATACACAAACAAAAAACTCAATGAGAGAGAAATTATGGAAATAACATCTTTCACAATAGCATCCAAAACAATGAAATACCTAGGAATCAGCCTAACAAAGGATGTAAAAGACCTATATGTTAAAAAACATAGTACTCTAAAAAAGAAGACTGAAGAGGATGTCAGAAAGTGGAAATGCATCCCTTGCTCTTGGTTAGGAAGAATCAGGAAGAATCAACATTGTGAAAACAGCCATACTCCCAAAACTGTTGTACAGATTTAATGAAATCCCAATCAAAATACCATTAGCATACCTTACAGTTCTAGAAACAGCATTCCTAAAATTCATTTGGAAACAGAAGAGATCTAGAATAGCAAAAGCAAGCCTGGGCACAAAAGGCAAGGCAGGAGGCATCACAACTCCAGACCTGAAATTATACTACAAAGCTACTGAGATAAAAATCAGCATGGTACTGGTAACAAAACAGATCTGAGTATCAATAGAATAGATTAGAAAATGCAGACACAACTACAAAGACACTCAGCCACTTTATCTTTGACAAAAGGGCTAAACATATTCACTGGAAGAAAGACAGCCTCTTTAATAAATGGTGCTGGAAAAATTGACTTTCTATATGTCAAAGACTGAAACTAGACCCATCTTTATCACCATGCACTAAACTAAAGTCAAAATGGATCAAAGATCTAAATATTAAAACAAAAACACTGAATTACTGGAGGACAAAGTAGGTAGAAATCTTGAAGACACAGGGGTAGGCAAAGAGTTCATGAACAAAATGCAAGCCACACTGGAAATACTTCCCAGAATCAACAACTGAGATCTCTTCTTATTAAAGTTTTTGTGTTTCAAAAGAAATCAACAACAAAATGAAGAGAAAACTCAACAGGCCCCCCAAATTCAAAGACCCATTAACATACCTTTCAGTACAAAGGTATGTTACAGTTTCAGTACAAAGGTCAATACAAAAATGGGCATCTAAGATGAACTCGTACTTCTCAAATGAAGAAATACAAATGGCAAATAAATACATGAAGACAGTATGGAGAGTCTTCAAAAGACTAGGATAAAAGATTCCATTTGACGCAGCTTCTGGGTTTCTTCCCAGAAGAATTAAAAACATCAAATCTCAGCAATATATGCACAGCCATTTTTATAGCAGCACAGCTAAATCTTGGAAACAACCCAAATGCCCATCAACCAAGAAATGGATAAAAAGTTGTGGTTTTTTTATACAGTGGAGTAGTAACTCAGCCATAAAGAATGATAAACTCAAGATATTTCTAGGTAAATGGATGGACCTTGAAACCATCCTCTTAAGTGAACATCAGTCACACATGTGTAAATATCCCATTGCTTTTCTGGTGTGAGAAACTGAAAGTGTAAATAAAGACCAAAGGGTATAATAGGAATTGTGAAACAAGAAAAAATGATTCAAAAGAAAGGGGAGCTAGGGAAGGGAGAGGCATACAGGAAGGAAGGGAAAGAAAAAAGATAAGGATAAAATGGAAACAACACTTTATAAATAAGAAGCAGAAGAGGGGTTGAAGTGAGGGAAGGGAATGGAGAAAAAAAACAGGAGTCAAGATATATCATATACAGGTATGTTCCCTATGATGAACACTAACATTTGGCATATCTAAATTGTCTCAATAAACTTAATTAAAAAAAGAAAATGGTAAATGGAAGAGACTTTTTTTTCCCTGAGATTATGTTAATAAACCAAGACTTCCACCTCACTATCACTCTCTTGCTCTCCTATTTCCTTTCCCTGCTGACACACACTCCAATGTTGAGATGTCCCATGAAGCCCATGTGGAAAGGAAGCAAGGGAGGTATCAGTCCAAGTGCCCCAGGGAAGTGAACTGTACCAGGGCCAATGTGAGGTAGAAGGGGCATTTTCTCCAGTCCAACCAGGTGCTGCAGCCTTAGAAGAGCCAGAGTAAAGGACCCAGCTGAGCTGTACCTATATTCTTGACCCACAGGAACAGTGAGAGATAAATGTGTACTGTTTTAAATTGCTACTTTTGGATGCATTGTTTTACGGCAACAGGTAACTAATACAAATAATCTCTGCATAAAAGTACACAAGTCTACAAACTCTAGTACACATTATAGGGAATTGGAAAGCCTCTCTAAAGTCTATAGATAGAATTAGTAACTCAAGGATTCCAGATTAAGAAACTTTTAATATGATAAACTCAATGTACACAAAGGCTAGCATGGAATTAATTTAATCATGCTATATAGGATATTATTAAGAATGTTTACTTCAAATATAATTGATATCTTGTTCAAATACTACCACCATTATTCTTGAATAACACACTTCATAGTATTAAATACTATTTGCACAGCATTAAATACGCATTTCATAGTATTAAATAAGTACTGAGGATAAAATAAAAATGAAAACTAATCCACTTTGAGACTTTACTGTCTAGTTGATGAGACAAAAACAAAATAGGGACACACACAAAATACCTGTACCATAACAGCTGGTAATACAAACGGCCATTTGCAAATGATATCCAATCTATATACAATGTTCTTAAGGAATTTTGATTTTAATATAATTAAAATAAATACCTGTACTGTCTTTCCAAGACCCATGTCATCACCAAGAATACAACCTCTCCCTTGAATGTAGTGTCTATACAGAAACTGGGCCCCTTCTCGCTGGTAGTCTCTCAAGTACCTATTAATGGTATAAGGAATAGCATCTCCATCCTCAGATAATTTAAAAGCATCAGAAGATAAAGGAAATTTTCTGTCTGGAAAATACGGTTTTTCCAAATCTTCATTATCAAATATAAAACTCCTGGGGCAATCTTTAATAGCTCTTATTTCCTGAAGTTTTTTCAGTGGTATTTTCCTTTCTTGAAAATCTGAATATAAGACAATTGCAAATGACTTCCCATGTTCATCCACTGTGATAGATTTTATGCTTGCCTCACAAAGTTTTTCATTATCTGGAAAAGGTGCGAGACATCTTTCTCCTGGATGCCATATATCTGCAAAATAAAAGAGAATAGAAAATGTCAAAATCTAGCTTATATAGTAGCACCTCATTTATACACTGAGAGGAGGAAAAACGTACCACATAAATATTTTTGCCAAAGAACTGAAACAAGGTCAATTATATAATACGTGCATTTTTCTAAAATACATTATCAGATGATCTACAATAAACAAAACAAAGCGTGCATAGTTTGTTTCCTGTGGTTCTTATTCTAGCTCTGTATCATAATCTCCCCTAGAGTTTTAAAACAGACTGCTTAGGGGCTAAGTATGTGGCTCAGTGGTAGTTTTCCCCTTGCATGCGCGCATGCGCGCGCACACACACACACACACACACACAATAGTAAAATATACTGCCTAGACACTACCTCTGATGATTCTGACTCAGTGGATATGGGCATGGGCATTTGATTTTATTATTCTATCTGGCTGTTATTATTGAAATCACATGAGTCTTGTGCACAGAGTTGAGAACTCCTCATTTAAATATTCTTAATGACTCAGCATACTACACTTACATTATTCATAATACAATAGAGTAAGAGTGAGAAAGACTTGGTAATGAGTACCCTAAATTCCTCTGGGCAGCAATGTTTTTGTGATTCATCTGCTTTTCAAAAATTATTCCATCTCTTTTCCCTGGAGAAAGGTTTTTCTTCTCACTGTCCCTATTGCTGCTTTTAAACCACTGCTTCAACTGGTGTACAACCAGCCAAGGAAACTTCCAGCCCACTTCAAAACGATGCTGACGATTAGACGATTTCTAATATCTTTTAAGTATTCTATAAATCTTTTAAGAGTCTGATCTCTCTCTCTATTCTGTGCTTACTTATACAGTCATTTATTCTACTTTACTTTCCCAAAACACAGTGCTGTGTTAATGGAGAGGGGATCTCTACGGAACATAACATTAGTAGGAATTAAAAGGTACCAAACAGAGGAAGATACATAAAAATAATTCTCTAAATGGAATTTCTTCTGGCAAAAATCTAAGAATTACAGGGATACGAATGTAGGAATACCAGGACTTATTTTTCTTACACGTGAAACCAGATGACCAATGGCAGTTTCCTAGGGTCTCTCTGATGGCCTCAACTAGAACTTTCTAACATTCATGATTACAATATATGATTATAACACATGCTTATATTCTCATAAGCAAGAATAATGTCATTATGATGTTCCTCATCAGTAGTTCTTCAGCAGTACTTTGGACAGGCTGCTTTATAGTTAACAATCTTAAGTACTTAGGAAAAAAGAAATCTGTTCTCCTAGTTTAATTCTGGTACCCAAATTGTTTGAGAACTATTATACTATCCTGAAGGACAGAGTTTTAATGCAAAATTAATACCCTGACCTACTGGATAAGTAAAACAACATATAGATCAATATGATGTATATTTGTGTCCTATTTGAACTAAAATCTTGAAATTACTTCTAAACAAATTCCTCCCACTTTGTTTTGTCTGTCCAGTAAATTTCTTCTCATTTTTAAATATTTTATTCACTATTTATTACTCAACATACATAATTTAAACAGTAATTACTCCCCAGATATTGTACCTCTAAGTGGGTATAAAATGAAGAAAACTGATGCTATAAGTGATGAATAGTCTTTCTGCAACTCATTTACTTCTGGAACTATTTATAGTCAACTTTTCAAGATAGAAAACTAGTCAGTCATTAATCTTCCTTTGATATCGCTCCTATATCCAATCTGTCAGAATATCTTTCTGGTTCTACTTCAAAGATGTATCACTTCCCCAAAGCATCCATTCTCGCTAAAGGAAAAATTGGCAAACTTTTCTGCAAAAAGTCAAGATAGTAGCTATTTGCTAACTTAAATTTTTCAAGGTGTATATTCTCTTGCCCTTTCAAAGCTAAAGCAGCCACAGATAAAACATGAACAAATTAATATGACTGTGTTTCAATAAAACTTGATTTACAAAAAGAAGCATCAGGCTAGATTTGGCCATAGGCAAGTTTGGTGGCCTTTGCCATAATGAATGGAAAGATAATGGTGATTAGCTGTCTTCTAAATTACTAACCCATTTCCACTCCTGGTCCATCTTATTTAAAGTTACCCTATTATTCTATCTAGGCATATTATTACCTTTATGGAACTTATTACAACATTTAATTATCATGGCTACTTGCTTTTGTCTGTGTCTTACACAACAGATAATTTCCTTTCCAAGAAGTCTGTATACTTCAAAATGTTATGCCTAGGACATACTAGACACTCAATAAATATGTGCTAAATATTTTTAACAAGAACAGATTTTTGATACCTAGTGAGAGACACATACTAAAAAGTACATAAACATATATGTAATTATAAAAAAAAAGTGTTTTGGAAGACTAGAATACAGTGTTATGAGGAAGAAATATTAGGAAGCAATTTAAAAGGGAAGGAGGGCATTTCAGGAGGTACAGTACTTGCAAAAAACCCAAAGGGCATCACAAAACAATTGATGGGTATGTTTTTGGTCCTTGAGTTTGGATAAATCCAATCAAATTTAGGTTAGCAGCCAAACACTAGGCAAACTGCTTAAACTGGGAGGATTTCCTGTGGGGCAGAATGGTGAGAGTAATGTTTCCTTTAGATCCTGGCCCTCTCTCCCTTTTTTTAAATTCCAAATTGCCCTCCTCCTTACTCTTCAATTTGTGTCCCTTTTCTCAGCACTTTCCCTAAATGCTAAAGTGACTATTTCACTGAAGAAACAGCATTCCATAATCTCTGCCAGTAGCTTCATCTATTTGTTTTTACCTGGTAGGCTGCTCTAGGTAGTTATATTTGTGGTCTTTGATTTAAGTGATCAATTCCTTGCTCTCAGAGTTCAAGCTTGCTTCTTACCTTTCCGGGACTTAACTTCTAGTTTCACTACCTCAGAGATAGGCAACTTACTTAAAGGAAAAGCAAGTAGATAAACAATCAGTCAGTATATTGCTGGGCACCGAACACGCACTACCTGGTGGCCTTGAAATATAACCATTACTGATGGAAGCTATTACTTCGTGAGCAAAAATGCGTCCCAGATAGCGTGGCAGATAACCACACCCACCCGACAGGAGAATATAAATCCCTGTCTCAGTAACCATGTGTTAAACTCTGTGCAATGAAACTAAACAACTCAAATCTTCGTTCATCTACATAACAAACTTCCATTCACTAATAACTGGGGCACAGAAGAATGAAGAATAAAAATGTCTAACATATACTGAACACTCGCTGGGAATCACTCGTGAAGTCACAGAAATGCTTTGCATACATCCGATCTCATTGGACAGTCACACGAACCCTGCTTTACGGCCCAGGATAGAGCCCGAAGCTGCTCCTGTCTCAGCAGTAGCGCCAGGAGCAGTTGGACCCCGCCAGGAAGGGGCACGCGACCCGCAGCTGTCACTCACGAGCCCTCGCCTAGGGCGGTCAGGACCCGCGGGGTTGGGCAGGAGGCGAGCTCGGAGCTCATACCTGGGCCGGCGGCGTCCGCGCCGGGACTCGGGGCGGCGGGGGCCTCCATCCAGGCCGGGGTCAGCGGCCACAGCCGGCATCGCCCCGGAGCCCGGAGCGTCTGCAGGTGGGGGGAAGGGGGCGGAGGCGTCCGGGCCGGGGGTACCACTGTGTAGTCTCAGACTCAGCAGCTGCCGCCGCCTGGGAAGGCCAGGAAGCTGACACTGCGACCCCTAAACTTTCCTCTCGAAGTGCAGCCACTGTCTGCAGCCCATCCACTTCCCACCCCGACTGGAGCCCCTAAAATCTCGCGAGAGCTGAGTCCTTTTGGTGCCGGGTCTCGCGAGAGGACAATCGGGGCTAACGGGAGCACAGCGCTCTTCTCGCGGGCTCCACCTGCAGGCTTGTAGTGGAAGCCCCGCGAGATCAGCAACTCTCGTGAGATTTGCGGTTGCTTGCAAGGAAGACTGCACAGTGTTGCAGGAGGTCGCGGTTGAGACCTGGGTGATCTGGCCGGGAATATGTCCCCGAGGCCATGTTCTCCGACTTTCAGGTAGCGCGCCTGGCTCCTTCGTGTTTTCGCCGCAGCGCGGGTACGAGGTGGGCAGCACATTCCCAGAGCGCGCTTTTCCGGGTCACATAATTTCTAGTAAATCTTAAGCAATTTCTGAGAGTAGGAAACCAGCAACGCTCTCCGTCAGTGGAAGGCAGGGGTGCGAACACCATCAACATTTAAGAGGTTTCCCAGCCTTCGGCCGCTGCCCGACGTCGTGTGTGTAGCTCAGTAGAAGAACCGAGCCACGCAAGTGCAGGACCGAAGACCAAGCCTCGCGGGCTCCAGCACGTGCTAGCACGTCTGCTTGTTGCCAACAGATCCCATCGACCGAGTTATAGCCAAAATGCGCCTGTAGGAGTTTCCTGTTGGTGCTGAAACACATTGTCACAACATTTTGTTCTTTATTTTTTAAAAATTTAAAACAGCACAGATGTGTCACAGGTAACTCTAACGTAGATCAGAAGCCCTATACAGGTCTCCTTAAGCTAAAATCTAATGTCAGAGGTCTGAATTCCTTTCTGGAGGATGTAAGGACTTGCATTTTCTTGCCCTTTCCAGCTTCTGTCTACGTTGCTGGCCTCTGGCTCTCCTTTCTCAGAGCCTATGATGTTCCTCTGAACCTTGCCTATCAAAAGCAACCACTGGATAGAATTATGAAAAGATTGTTTTTATTTTAAGAGCTCAGTTGAATAATTGATAGTAATCTCATTTCCAGGCCTGTATCCTTAATCTCATCAGCACAGTGTCTGGCTGCTTTAGGTAATAGTATGGTTTGGAGTTCCAGAATTAGGACACAAACATCTTTATGGGCAGTCTTCTGCCTACCCAGCGGCTTCAATTAGGAAAACCACATGGCTGTCTGTTCTACAAATAGATCACAATTCTTTGGCAGATACTAAAACTTAATAGCATGTTTTCATAAAATGCTTTATCTAGAGTATCATTTGTTTTCTTATCAGCAGATAAAAACATTTAAGAGAAACATTCAAGTCATCCATCCACGAGATTTTGCTCAGTTTAACCTGTCTGTGCTTTGTTGTTCTCATCCATGACCATAACAATGAAGCTAATAACAGTATCCCATCTAAAAGGGGTAAAAAATAATATAATTAAGTAAAACTCCCTGAATAGTGCCACATCACAATAAGGAATATAAGTGTTACTATTGTAGTGAAAAAAAGCTTGCGTACTGCAGAACCATTGTCTCTGTATTTTGGCTAGTAGTTGATATAGTGTTTGATTACTTGATTGATTGATTTTTGAGGCAGAATTTACATAGTTAAGGCTGGCCTTGAATTCACTATATAACCCAGGCTGACCTTGGACTCAAGCCATCCTCCTGTCTCAGCCTCCCAAGTTCTGCAATTACAGGTATGCACCACCATATCCAGTTCCTATATTAGGTTTTAGACTTGATTTTAACTTCAGACAATGTGTAGTATAGAAAGTGTTGTCATGTATAGCTTAAAAAATAAAAATCCAGCTGATTATACTTGTAACCTTTAATGTGCATCCTAATATTAGAAGTCTTAAAATCTAGAAAAACTGACTTGGAATTGATGAAGTATATATGTTTACTTATTTTTTTACTTTCTTTCTTTCAATGATTTTACATTGTCTGTAAAATCAAAATGGCAAATAGAGATTTAGATCAAGATTTTTACTGTTAACTACCAGAGAAGTTTGATTCCCTCCCCTGGAATTACTATGTGATAAAGTTTTATTATTCCAGTGGTCCACTGATTTAAATCGTGGGTCTTTACAGAGATGACATCTATCTGGAAGTGATAAAACAAATCGAAAGTTGAGAGCATCTGATTGAAGAAATACACTTGTGACTAACAGTAGAGCATACAGTACCTCATTCTATGAATGTTCGTTATTCATATTCACTGCCATTGTTATGTAAATTAAACAAATAATTGTGATAGGAAACCATTTTAGTGAAGTAGGTACCTCATTACCTAGGCTGCTTCCTCAAATGTTCCTTCCTCCAGTTAGCAGTACCTTGTGTCATTGCCACTTGCTTTCACATCCTTACCTAGGTGCTGATGTGAACATTTAACACTATAGTCCTAGTGACTGCAAAGTGAAATAGTAATATACCCAATTCCTGAAGTCAATGTAAGTGACATTGGATGACCCAATTACATACAAAACCATTGGAAAAGGAGGAGCTAGCAAAACTAAGCCAATTAAAATTACAAAATAGAAGTAGGGGTATGGCTTGGTGATCATGCCTGTTTAGCATGTGTTAAACTCTTGAGTTCTACCCTACCACCAGAGAGAGAAAACAATATAATGATGATACCGTAAGCATTTCTAAAGACTATTACTTGCCTATCAAAGAGACTCAAGAAAAATGATTAAAACTTCTAATATTTTTAAATAGTTTATGTTCACACTGCAAGGTTCATATGGTTAACAGGTGTCCA
>PVJX010046943.1:0-12084 GCA_004027295.1 Dolichotis patagonum | reverse complement strand
TAGAAGTCCTACCATGCTTTTTTTTTTGTTCTATTACCATTGGTTCTATCTACCACATTGTGTCTCATTGGAATTTGAATATGTGTGATAGTTCAAACAAATTTTTTTCTTTTTTATCAAAAATGAGATATTATAATACCCATTGATCATTTTCTGTTATTTGGTTCAGAAAGCCCTGGAATTCTTTCACTATATGCATAGCTTTATACTATTGTGTTATGTTTGATATTATTGTAATTGAAACTATGCTCAACTATAGCAGAGTTAGAGATATGGTGTTAGATACTGTTGATGTCCAGTTGACTTAATGTAAAGTACTGTGTTGCCTATGTTGTCCTCTTCTGATCTGCTCTGTACTGCCCCCTTTTGTTTTATTCTCTTTTAAATAAAAAAAAGAAAAAAAAGAGAAAAGAATAAAAGAAAAAGGGAAATAAAAACAAACTGAACAAAACAAGCAAACAAAAGAAGGAAAGAAAAAGAACAACAACAACAATGACAATAGCAAAATAGTCCACCTCCAAGATTCTCTCTGGATTCACTAGTAGAGAACCTGTGGAGACAGCATTCCAAATTGTTGCACTGTATCACCACAAGCCATGAATTGCTTTTTGACAGAGTAGTAGACAACATTAGCAGGCCTGCCCCGAGACCAGACTCATTGGGCTCACTCCAGATCAAGTTGTTTCCATGGGTCTGCACCCAGCTAGGATCTGCTGCAGGAAGCCGGCAGCAGTTCTGGTTCTGAGCTTACCTGGCCTGACTCCAAAATGGCTCTTGGCCAATCACTCTCTCCCATGGGAGGATTGAGTCCTCTGCACACTCCTCCCACCAGTACAGTCCCCCACATCTGCTGCTCCCCTCCACTGCCAAGTCTCTCCATTTTCCCAGGTTCCAACAGCTCCCCTCATGCAGTGAGGCTGTCTCTAGGTGAAGGTACCACTAGCTACTGCTTTCTTTTCTGCTGAAGTTTTTTTACTCTCACTGTGGACTTTGCTTTAGACTTCAGACTCTTCCTGGGTCCCTTGGACCCATATCCTTCCTTCTTGTCTTCCTCTTGATACTATATTCTTGTTTTCCTCATGATACTATATTACCAGGTCTAGATGGTGTCTCTCAGAAAGGCTGTTTTTTCTGCTGCTTACTACTCCACCATCTTTCCCAGAGCTGGTAGGTTGTTAATTAATTATATCTTCTTGATTCAGCTTGGGTAATTCATATGTATCTAGACATCTTCCCATTTCTTTTGCATTTTGTATCTTATTGGAATACAAGTTTTCAAAGCAGGTACAGATGATCTTCTGGATTTCTGCAGAGTCCATTATGTTTTTATCTTTTTCATTCCCAATTGTGTGAATTTGAGTATTTTTTTCCTCCTTTTTTGACAAGGTTGGCTAAGGGTTTGTTGATTTTATATAATCTCTTAAAAATCAACTCTGAACATCATTGATGCTTCATCCTGTACTCAGTCTGCATTGCATTAATTTCAGCTGTAATATTTTAAATTTCTTTCCTTGTACAAGCTTTGGTCTTGACCCCCTCTTCTTTTTCTAGAAGCTTGAGGTTCAATATTAAGTTGTTTATTTGTGCCCCCTCAGTTTTTCTGACATGGGTATTCACTATTATAAATTCCCCTCATAGGGCTGCTTTCATTGTGTCCCATACATTATGGTACATTGCATTTTCATTATTATTTTATTATATAAAATATCTAATTTGTTATTTAATTTTATCTGTGGCTCTGGTTGTTCAGGAGGGTATTCTTTAATTTCCATATGTTTATGAATTTCTTGTACTTTCTTTTGCCATTGATTCTTTGCATTATGCCGTTGATTTCTTTGCATTATGATCTCATAATATGCATGGCATAATTTGAATTCCTTTGCATTTACTTAGGCCTGTACTATAAACTAATATGTGGTCTATTTTGGACAACATCCAATTCACAGCTGAGAAGAATGTGTATTCTGAAGTCATGTGGTAGAAAACTCTGTAGACATCTGCTAAATCCATTTGTTCAAAAGTGTGGCTCAGGTCTAATATTTCATTGTTGGTTTTTGTCTAGTTGATCTATTTGTCATGGCATGGTATTGAGATTCCCCAATTCAGTTGTATTAGTGATATTTGATTTTTCATGTCTGTTAATATATTTTATGAAGTTGAGTGCACTGGAATTTCTCAAATATATATTTATGGTTGCTATCACTTCCTAATTGACTGTTCCCTTTCCAAGAATTTGTGATCTTCTTTATCTCTCTTAATTGGTCTTGGATTTAAATTCCTTTTGCTTGGAAAGAGAATACCCACCTCTGCTGCTTTCTGGTTTTCTGATCCATGGAGTATTGTTCCTATCCTTTGGCTTTCAGTCTATGATTTTTTTTTAGTTAAATGTGTTTTTAATGGGGCATATTGCTGAATCTTGCTTCTTAATCCATTCTGCCAGCCTGTGTCTTTTGATTGGTGAATTGAGGCCATTAACATTGATGGTTATAGATGATATGTGTTGACCTACCCTTGTCATATTATTTTCCTGTTGGTGGATTCTTTCTGTTGGGGTTCATGGGACTGTAGTCCTTGTGTTCTTTCAGAATATCTTTTGGAACATTTTAGAGTGCTGGCTTATGTTAATAAATTTCCTAAGTTGTTCTGTGTCATGGAATTATCTTATTTCTGCATCAGTTTTGTAAGATAATTTTCAGGGTACATCAATATGGGTTGCAGGTTGTTTTATTTTAGTGGTTAAAATGCTTCATTCCAAGCTGTTCTTGACTTGAGGGTCTGTGCTGAGAAGTCAACTGTGATTCTGATTTGGTTTTCCTTTATAGGTGATTTGTTTGTTTTCTGTAACAGCTTTTAATATTCTATGTGTGTGTCGAATTTCTATAATCTGTACTATGCTTGGCTGTAGATTTTTTTGATGATGGCTAATTGGAGTTCTCAATGCCTCTTATTTGTATGTGAAATTATTTTTCCCTGCCAGGACATATTCTACCATGATGCCTGTGAAGAGTTTTTTAAATACCATTTGTGCTATCTCCTGCTTTTTCATTGACTCCAATCAATCTTATGTTATTCTTTTCATTATCTTGCAGCTGATGGATTGATTTCTTTTGGTACCTAGCTATTTTTAAGAAATATTTCTTTTCATGACCCTTCACTGCAGTCTTATCTTCCATGTGTGAGATTCTGTCCTGACATTGGTTCATTCTTTTGAAGATCCTTTTGATGAACTTTTTAATTTCTGGGATATCTGCTTAAAAGTGTTTTATGAACATTCTTAAGTAAATGCAAAGGTATTGAAATTATCCCACGTGTAATATCTGACCATAGCACATTGAAACTGGAAATTAATGGCAAAAGAAATTGCAAAACCTGCATAAATACATGGAAATTAAAACAACCCTTTGAACAACCAGTGGGCTACAGAATAAATTAAAGAACAAATAAAGCAATAACTACAAGTCAATGAAAATGCAGACACAACATACTGTAATCTGTGGGATGCAATGAAAATAGTCTTCAGAGGGAAATATATAGCAATAAATTGTCATATCAAGAAAATAGAATGAGCACAAATAAATAACCTAATGCTTCCTCTCAAGCTTCTAGAAAAAGAAGAGCAAGTTAAACCCAAAGCTCATAGAAGAGAGAAAATAGTAAAGATTAGAGCAGAAATCAATGCAATTGGAACAAAAAAATACAAAGAATTAATGAATCAAAAGCTGGTTTTTTGAGAGAATAAACAAAATTGACAAACCTCTAGCTAACCTTATAAGGAAAAAGAAAGAAAAAAAACCCAAATTCACCCAATAAGGACTGAAAAGGAGGAAATTACTATAGATCCCATGGAAATTCAAAAGATCATGAATACCTACTTTGAAAATCTCTACTCACATAGAGTGGAAAACAGAGGAAATGGACACATTTCTAGAAACATGTAAATTACCAAAGCTCAACCAAGAAGATATAGCAATTTTGAATAACCCAATATCAGCTATTGAAATTAAAAATGTAATAAAAAACTTACCAACAAAGAAAATCCCATTCCTCATGGATTCATACTTCAGTTCTACAAGAAATTTAGAGAAGATTTGATGCCACTACTCCTTAAACTCTTCAATGAAATTGAAAAGGAAGCACTCCAACCTAAATCATTCCTGGAGGCAAGTATTACTCTGATACCAAAACCAGAGAAAGACCCAACCCAAAAGGAGAACTATAGGCCAGTCTCACTACTGAACACTGATGCAAAGATTTGCAATAAATACTGGCAAATAAAATGCAGCAAATCATCAAGAAAATTATACATCATGACCAAGTGGGGTTCATTCCAGGAGTGTAGGGAAGGTTTAACAAATGCAAATCAATAAATGTGATAGACAAAGAAGCAATTTGCCTGACCTCTTGGTAAGCACCTTCTTCCAGCATGAGCCAAGAGGAGAACCAGAGAATGGCCCCCAAGATCTAGCCATGGCCATGGTGGAACCCAGGAGCCTGCACAAAGAAGCAATTTGCCCATCCTCTTGGTAAGTGCCTTCCTGTGGTGTGAGCCAGGAGGAGGCCCAGTAGTGTCTCTTGAGCCTACCTGTGCACAGGCTTGGAATCAAATATCTCAAACTCCCCCCCCACCCCTGTTAGCAACTGGGGACAGAGGTCTGAGCATCTCTTGGCAGGATGACTGTATGCAGCATAGCAAATATGGGGGTGTCTCCTCTATCTTCTCTTTGAAAGCAAATGTTGTTTTCAGTTTTGTTTTCATTATGATTAATTGCTTTACTCTATTTGATATTCTCAATATTCTCTCTTGATTGATTTTATAATATTCTGTCTTTGGTTTGATTTTGCTATACTAAATTGACTAGTCAACTATTGTGAAGATAATGAGACATACTATGGTACCTGTTACTGTTATCCCAGTAACTTGCTGTGAAGTTCTGTACCAAATTCACTGCACTATCTCAGTTGGTTTTGTTCTGTCTTGTTCTGTTGTATTTCTACTACTTTCAAAAAAATAAATATGATACACCACATCAACAGAGCCAAAAATAAAAACCACACAGTCATCTCAGTAGATGCAGAAAAAGCTTTTGATAAACTCCAACACATGTTCATGATAAAAACCCTTCAGAAATTTGGAATACATGGTGTCTACCTCAACATTATTAAGGTCGTCTATGACAAACCAACAGCCAATATTATAGTAAATGGAGAAAAACTGAAAACTTTCACTTTAAATCCAGGAACAAGACAAGGATGTCCACTATCACCACTAATTTTCAATATAGTTCTGGAAACACTAGCCAGGGCAATGAGACAGAGAGTAAAATAAAAGTAATAAAGATAGGAAAGGAAGAAGTTAAATTATCACTATTTGCAGATGACATAATACTCTATATAGAAGACCCAAAAAACTCCATTAAAAGACTAGTAGAGGTAATAAATTCAGCAGTGTACTTGGATGCAAATTCAACCCTCAAAAATCAATAGCATTCCTGCACAAAAACAAGAAACTCAGTGAGAGAGAAATAATAGAACTATCACCCTTCACAATAACATCTGAATAATGAAATACTTAGTAATCAACCTAACTAAGAATGTGAAAGACCTATATGCTGAAAATTATGCTATGCTAAAAAAGAAGATTCAAGAGGATACTAGAAAATGGAGGGATATTCCTTGCTCTTGTCTAGGAAGAAGCAACATTGTGAAAATGGCCATACTCTCCAAACCATTATATAGATTTAATGCAATCCCAATCAAAATACCATTGACATACCTCACAGATCTAGAGAAAACAATCCTAAAACTCATTTGGAAACCAAAGAGACCTAGAATAGCAAAGGCAATTCTGGGCAATAAAGACAAGGCAGGAGGCATCTCAAGTCCTGACTTGAAACTATACTACAAAGCCACAGTGATAAAATCAGCATGGTTCTGGCAAAGAAATAGACCTGAGGATCAATGGAACAGATTAGAAGGTGAATACACAACTGCAAAGACACTCAGCCACCTGATATTTGACAAAGGGGCTAAACATGTTCACTGGAAGGATAGCCTCTTTAATAAATGGTGCTGGAAAAATTGGCTCTCCACATGCATAAGACTGAAACTAGATCCATGCCTGTCATCATGCACAAAACTAAAGTCTAAATGAGTCAAAGACCTAAATACAAAGACAAAAACACTAAACAGAAACACTAAATCTACTGAAAGATAAGGTAGGTAGAAGTCCTGGAGACATAGGTGTAGGCAGAGAATTCATGAACAAAATGAAAACTGCATGGGAAATGCTTCAGAGAATCAACAACTGGGATCTCATATTATTGAAATGTTTCTGCACTTCAAAAAAGATCACCAACAGAGTGAAAAGAAAACCCATAGAATGGGAAAGAATTATAGCCAGCAACCCCTCAGACAAAGGACTTATATCAAGAATATATAAGGAATTGAAAAACATCAAGCCCCCCAAATTCAAAATCCCCCTCCAAAAATATGCATCTCAGATGAACACACAGTTCTCAGATAAGATATACAAATGGCAAATAAATACATGATGAAATGTTCACCATCACTGGTCATTTAAGAAATGCAAATTAAAACAACATTGAGATTTCATCTCACTCCTGAAAGAATAGCTGCCATCAAGAAATCAACTGATAACAAATGTTGGCAAGGCTACAGGGAAAAAGGAACACTGCTCCACTGTTGGTGGGAGTGTAGACTGGTGCAACCACTATGGAAATCAGTATGGAGAATTCTCAGAAGACTAGGATTAGAAGTTTCATTCAACCCAGCTATTCCCCTCTTGGGTATTTTTCCAGAAAAACTGGAAAGGTCATGTCACGTGATATATGTGTACCCATGTTTATAGCAGCCCAATTTGTAATAGCTAAGTCTTGGAAACAACCAAGATGTCCATCAACTGCAGAGTGTATGAAAAAGATGTGGTATTTTTATACAATGGAATATTACTCAGCTATGAAGAAGAATGATCTTGAGGCCTTCATAGGTAAATGGAGGCAACTTCAGGCTATCTTTATAAGTGAAATAAATAAGAATCATATTTATAAATATCACATTGTGTTTGTAGTGTAAAAAGTAATAAGAACTGTAGGAGTAATAAAACCCAAAATGTGTAATTGCTACTGTAAAAAAAAGAGGAAAAGAAAGTGCTCTAAAGGATATAACTATGTATAAGTGTGCAAGATATATGACCATACTACTAAGTTTTTGTTGGATTATTCAGCAGAACTGTTTGCAGTCTCATTGTTTGAATGTCCACTTTGCATGCTTTAATTTTGAAACTTGAACAACTGTTTCTAAGATTACAGTATGTAGTTTATCAACTAGTGATTTCTTAGTGTTTTTTTTTGGAATTCTGTATTGTTGCTTCCCTTTTTTTCAATTTTGCTTTTTTCTCTTTAAATAAAATTTAAAAAATAAAAAGTAAATATCAGTATAATTTATAAAATATTAACATTTATAATTATTTTTGAATATAAATCTCAGTAAAAATTAGCAAGCTTTGGTAATTAAAAGAAATAAAACCCAAAAATATATATTACAGGACTAATTATATTGATCAATGGGAAATGAAATTGTATCTAGAATTTGGAGTCATGTATATATTTATAAGGTAAACTATATTTGAATTATAATGTGAATATGATATATTTAAAGTTATGAATATATGGTACCTTTTTCTTTTAATGATAACTTGATATTTTAGTTTAAAACCCAAACTGAGTTTGGATAAATGTTACTGAATTCCCTTAAATCTGAGGTTCCCTAGTATTAAGAATGCCAACAAGATGATGAAGTGACAGACTCTGTATGCTATGTTGAACAATTTTGTAGTATCAATTTAGGAATTTTATTTTAACATCACTTAACAGAGATACATAAACTAATGGCTGTTTATCATTTCAATAGATATTCAACCCAAATTTTTCATATTCAAGCATTCATTTCATAAATTGTTGCTGATAAATATTTTACAGATGATGTAAGATAAAATTGTACATCAACAAATTTGATATCGTTGAGCTATTGATTCAATGCCTCTTACCAAAATTATCAAGCTAAATATAATGTCAGTTCAGAGATCAAACAAATAAAACACATTAGTCTTTATCATTATGCTTTTAAATTCAAAGGATGTTTTACATTTATTGTATATTTTCTTTCTTAGTCACAGTCAATACTTCAGTAGTGTCAGTAAGTAAAGCATGAAAGGTATAACTTAGATATTTTATATGTTTCTTTCCTTAATCTTTATGGATATATCATTTGCTTTCTGCAGTCCAGTATATTGATGAGACTTGACAGAAATGATGGATATATCGCTTCTTGGCCTTTTGGCTAAGATCAAGTGTAGAAATGATGGATATTTCAAATCATACACATATATTCATATTTACTTTAAAATGTTACCAATAACTCTAAATGCAGAAAGGCAGAGATCTTAATGGGAGATAACTAGTGCTTCTATTCTGCCACTGCAATCTATTTATAGGTGATATCAACACAAGTTATTTTGGTGTTCATCAGTTTGGTAGATCTAAATATTTTCCTGACTCATTAAAATTTCATCTTTAATGTGAGCTTGAGTCATTGGATAAAATAAGCAGTGAGGTATTTAGTAGAGTAATCATGTATTTCTGGTAATTTTTAACCATTTCCTTGTTCTTTATTGTCAATACTTTTTACCAGTTTATACAATATAAAAGTCCCATCCAGGGTTATTATTATAAAAAATGACATTTTGTAAGCAGTTGGATATTGAATTTAAAATAAATATTAAAAGAATCTACTGAAAAAAAGTGTTTTATGGATTCCATTTCTTTCCTTTGTTAGGCATTCATGATTTCCATCATTTTCCTAAACTCCTCTATTTTTAAATCTGTATTTGTTCTGGAATTCATGAAGCATGTTTTTCATTGTGGTCACCATCTTTGTAGTTAGAGAAATAATTTCTGATTAGCATTTTGCTAGATCCTCATTCATCTGCTTTGTTGTTACCTCTTCAAAGAGGCCAGGTGGGTGGCTTATAGATTGTCTCACCTTATTGCCCCATGGGTTTGCATTTAGTAAACTGAATATCTGAGGTTGCATCTTGTTTAAGTGTCTTCTCATTTTCTGTTTTATTTTGGAATTTTTGATTTAATTTCTGGATTGATGCTTTATTGCTATTCTAGTATCCTTAGGAAATGTGTACTTCTAAGAGGTGTCTTCCAGCATAGCTAGATTAGGCATTTTGAGTCTGTTGCAAGATTTTATCTCTTCAGGTTGTTGGGAATGAGAAGTTGCTGCCTGTTTGGTTTAGCCCTTGGTTCTTTGCTACTCACCCCCAGTAGTTTCTCTGACCTTTATGCAGTCTCAGTCTTGATACTCTAGGAAGAAAAACTGGTTAGAACAATTATGTCACTTTGGCTAATATGGTACAATCAGGAATACAACAGCATCAAAAACACCTACCAGGTTATTCAGTTCTCCACATCCACTGCTCTCTTCTACTGCTGCCTCTTTCCATGGTGGCCTGTGGGGTGCCAGCAGTTACTGTGTGTCTACAGGTTGGAAGCTCTTATGCAGTGAATCCAGACTCAGAGAGAAGGCTCTGCAAGCCACCTCCTTTTAATTGAAGTTTTTTTTTACTCTCCTCATGGGTTTCAAATCACACATCAGAACTTTCCCACATCTGGGGAACCCACTTCCTTCTTTCTTCTTCTCACATTACTATATTCCACTGTCTAGATGGCAACTCTCAGAGAGACTTTTTCTCTGCTGCTTACCCATTCTAGAATATTTATAGTTTTATTCTATGTTTGGTTTCCTTTATTGTGTGGATTTTTACTTTAATGTAATCACATTTTTTTGACATAGTAAGGTACAACAAAACAAGACAGAACAAAGCCAATTGAGACAATGGAGTGAAACTGGTACAGAACTTCAGAGCAGGATACTGGGATAACAGTAATAGGTACTACAATATATCTTGTTATCTTCACAATAGTTGTCCATTCAACCAGGTATAGCCAAGTCAAAGAAAAAACAGAACATTATAAAATCTATCAAAACAGAATATAGATTAGAGCAAAAACAATAAATCAGAACAAAGCAAAACAATGAAAACAATATTTGCCTTCAAAGAGAAGATAGAAGGAAATCCCCCATATTTGCTATATTGCATACAGTTATCTTCCCAAGAGATGCTCAGACTTCTGGCCTCAGATCAGCATAATCAACTCAACAATACAAGAATTTAGTTGCTTTATGTGGCTTAGTTGTTATCAAATGCAGCTGCCCTTGACACCATCCAGTTGCTAATAGTGTGTGTGTGGGAGGAGGACTGGAATGTTTAATTCTCAGACTGTGTGCTGATAGATGCTGACTTGTTCTCTTCCTGGTGTACCCACTGCTCACTCATGCCACTACTTGCTTACCAGGAAGGAGGGCTCTTTTTGACCATGTTGTTGATTCTTGATTTTATATGTTGAGAAACCAGGGTTTTGCTCAGAAACTCTTTGCCTAAACCTGTGTCCTCAAGAGTTTTATACATGTTGTCTTTCAGCAGATTAAATGTTTCTGTTTTACTGTTTAGATATTTGATTGATTTTTACTTTAGTTTAGGGCATGGTAAGATATATGGGTCAAGGCTCAACCTTTGGAATGTGGATACACAGTTTTACCAAGACCACTGAAAAAAGATACTGTTTTTTCCTCTACCAAAGGGATTTTGTCCCTTTGTCAAAGGTAATATAGATGAATGTGCCTGGAGTTGTGTATTTGATTCTGTTCTACTGATCCATGAGTCTGTGTTTTTGCCAATACCACACTGCTCATATTATTGTAAACTGGCAGTATAACTTGAAGTTCAGGATTGTGATGTTCCTTGCTATGGCCTCTTTTGTTATTCGATCCATTGATTCCTCATATTTTTTGTCTCAATTTCACCAATTTTTGTTTTAAACTTTATAATTTTTTTCTTTATTTAGATTGTTTGGATTGTTATTGTTTTTCTAGGACATTGAGGACATTAGGTTTTTTATTTGAACTCATTCTGTTTTTCTAATATGCAGACTCACTGCTTTGAATGTTTCTCTTAGGAATGCTTTCATTGCATTTCAATGATTCTGGGATATTGTATTGGTATTGTCATTTAACTGTAGAAATTATGTTCCTTAATTTCATCTATGATTAACTGGTTATTTAAGAAGGTATTATTTAATTTTGATGTGTTTGGACATTTTCTATTGTGTCTTTTGTCACTGATTTCTAGTTTCAGTGCACTATGGTCCAATAATATGCATGGGTTAATTTCATTTTTTTGCACTTACTTAAGAATGCTTTATTGTCTAATATGTGTTCTATTTTGGAGATAGTCCTATGTGCTGCTGAGAAGAATGTGTATTCCATTGTTATTGTTCCATGAAACACTCTGAAGATGTTTATTAAATTCTTTTCTTTGAAAGTTTAGTTCAATTCTGATATTTCTTGGCTGATTTTTTTTATTTAAAAGAGAATAAAACAAAAGGGGGCAGTACAGAGCAGATAAGAACAGGACAACATAGGCAACACAGTACTTTACATTAAGTCAACTGGACATAAACAGTAGCTAACACCATATCTCTTACTCTGCTATAGTTGAGCATAGTTTCAATTACAATATTATCAAACATAACACAATAGTATAAAGCCATGCATATAGTGAAAGAATTCCAGGGCTTTCTGAACCGAATAACAGAAAATGATCAATGGGTACTATAATATCTCATTTTTGATAAAAAAGAAAAAAATTTGTTTGAACTATCACACATATTCAAATTCCAATAAGGCACAATGTGGTAGATAGAACCAACAGTAATAGAAGAAAAAAAGCATGGTAGGACTTCTAAGAAGGATAATATTAAATCAGCAATAGCTGTCATAATGTTTTCTTCAAAACAGCTGTTCATATCATCATGTATGATATAGTCAAACAAAACAGAATAACACCATTCCAACTGATGATTTAAAACTTTGAAAGACTTTGAAGCTATGAGATGGGGCCTCATGCTTACCATAAAGTCTTATATACTCTTATCAAAT